>CM077649.1:59602161-59819661 GCA_039707465.1 Rhabdophis nuchalis
GATTGGACTTGGAAACTGGGGGGGCGGGGTGTGTGTGCATGGAACAGCATCTTAGATTTTTTTTTTTTAAAGATGTCTTAGAATGGAAAAGCAGCTGAATCGTAATAGATGGGGAAAATCAGATTTAATCGACACTGGACGGGGGATTTGTGATGCAAAGTTAGGGCTTCGGTAATGTTTTGAAAACAACCAATTTTTCAGGCAGTGCAACATGCTCCCCACCACCACCACGTAAAACGGAGATGGGCCTCTTGGGTCCATTTTTCCAGTTCCATGAAGTTGTGAATACTGCAACACTGGAAGTTTTTAAGAAGATATTGGATAACCATTTGTCTGAAGTGGTGTCGGGTTTCCTGCCTAAGCAGGGAGGTTGGACTAGAAGACCTCCGAGGTCCCTTCCAAGCCTGCTATTCTGTTTTCTGTTTTCCCAATCCAGGAAGGACAGAGTGCCAAACTGGAGAAACTTTTCAATTTACCTGGCAAGGCCCTTCTTAATTTTTTTTCCACATGCTTTCTGGATCTCTAGTGTTCTGGTGTTCCAACAAATACCTCCCCAAAATGCTGGAAATGTGAATCAATACATGGAACATATTACCACCTATGGTGGACCTGTAAGGAGATTAAATTTTTTTGGAAAAGGATCAAAAATTGGCTGGAGGCAATAACAGGAGTTAAAATAGAATGGAAACCGGAAGTCTTCCTATTAGGAATAGTGTCTGCGAAATATAAAAAAGAAATCCTGTATTTAATAATACTTATAATTACGGCGGCAAGGATTGCTTTTGCCCAGAAATGGAAAAATAAACTAATTTCAAGCGAAGATGAAATAATAAGAAAGGTTATGGACTGTGCTGAAATGGACAAATTAACTAAAGAAATCCAGAGAAAAGAAGAATCAGAATTCTATCAGATATGGGATAAATGGTATAGGTGGATGGAGGAAAGAAACAAGAACTAATGAAGGAACACAGCAAAACTTAAAAACAGGAGTTAGGAGTAAAATAAGAGGGTTTAGAAGGGTGAAATCCAAATGAAATATAACAGAAGGGGAAACAATATAAGATGAGCGGCTTCGATTAACAATTGCTATTAGAAAGAACAGGAAGTTCCTGTTCGTACTGTATGGTGTAAATGTACTATATGTCTAAGTTTTGTGTGAGTGTATTTTACATGTATTTTATATGTTTGTAAATAAAAAAAAAATTTTTTTTTTAAAAAAGAAGTGGGTTTCTACCGGTTCACACCAGTTCGGGCAAATCGGTAGTGGTAATTTGTCCTGGGTCGCAGAACCGGCAGTGACCCAGGCTGGCCACGCCCCCCAACCGGTACCCTGCTCTCCACTGTTGTTGCCGGCATGCTTTTTATTAGTTTTTCATGGTCCTTTGTGCATACGCAGAACAATTTGCAGTGAACTGCGCATGCGCGAAGCAAACTAGTACCAAACACAGGTAGGAATCCATCCCTAGTTCCCAGGGATTGCAATGCCTGTAATCCTTTATTGCAACTTTTTTTCCCTTAAAAAATAGATTCTCGTCATTAAACAAAAATTCTCAAAGGGTTGAGCAGCAAGGTTGCAAATCCTTGAAAGAGATCATGGAGATGCTGCTATGTTTGCAAGGTGCCGTATGGAAACTCTTGCTCATCACTGGTTCAAATCATATTCACGCTGGAAGCAAGGAAGCCCAACCCAAAGTGAGAAAGTTGTGTGTAGCTCAGAAAAGAACAGTATGACAGGAATTCTTCCCATCGCCCAAAACTCAATACAATATAATAGCAGAGTTGGAAGGGACCTTGTAGGTCTTCTAGTCCAACCCCCTGCGTGGGCAGGAACCTTATACCATTTCAGACAAATGGCTATCTAACATCTTTTTAAAGACTTCCAGGGTTGGGGCATTCACAACTTCTGGAGGCAAGCTGTTCCAGAGGTTAATTGTTCTAACTGTCAGGAAATGTCTCCTTAGTTCTAAGTTGCTTCTCTCCTTGATTAGTTTCCACCCATTGCTTCTTGTCCTGCCCCCAGGTGCCTTGGAGAATAGTTTGACTCCCTCTTCTTTGTGGCACCCTCTGAGATATCGGAACACTGCTATCATGTCTCCCCTGGTCCTTCTCTTCATCAAACTAGACATACCCAGCTCCTGCAGCCGTTCTTCATATGTTTTAGTCTCCAGTCCCCTAATTAAAAATGAGCAGAAAGCTTCAGAAATACCTGTCTTTATCTACTGTTTCCTTTGTAAATCTTCTGGGTTAGGCTGCTATATTATTATTATTATTATTATTATTATTATTATTATTATTATTATTATTATTATTATTATTATTATTATTATTCTGTGGTTAATCTTTGGTGAGATTCACAGCCTTTGGGGCTGGTTGGTAGCTCAACAGCTCGAGTCCTTACCAAAGACCTAGGAACTGTTAAGGTTTATTATTATTATTTACTTTATTCATAAAACATGAAACTCAGCCAACTGAACAATTTATTTATTTATTTATTTAAATTTATACCTCGCCCTTCTCCTAAAAAAGAACCCAGGGCAGCAATTAAAAATGAATTGCAAATACTATTGACTGGTGCTAATGGTTGATACAGTTTGCTGCCAGCATCCTAGGTATCAACCAAGTACCTTCTTAGAATGTACGATGTCCCAAGTAGCGCCGTTTTTTGCAATTCCGCTGGTGTTATTGCAGGAAGCTGCAATTTGCTGATGTATTTAGTGAAATTTTTGGACATGGTGCCAAGTGCCGATGACAATGGGTGTCACTGTGACATGCTTCATCCATAGCCGTGTGGTTTCGATGGCCAGGTCGCGATATTTCATGATTTTTTTCTAATTCTTTTTCTTCGACTCTGGCATCTCCAGGAACAGCGATATCTATAAACTGTACACTTCGGCCCTCTACAACCGTGATATTTGGTGTGTTGTGCTCCAAACGACGACTAATATTGTTATGATTATTATGTTAATCTTTGGTGAGGTTCACAGCCTTTGGGGCTGGTTAGTAGCTCAACAGCTGGAGTCCTAACCAAGGACCTAGGAACTGTTAAGGTAACGTTGAAGGATATAAGCTGTTCCAAGTTGTTGTTGTTGTTGTTAGCATAGTCAGCCAGATGTTCACACTGGGTTTGGCACTTTTGCCTACCTATCGAGTCCTTACCAAGGACCTGGGATAGGCAGATTCGGATGTTTGACGGTGTTACAGATATCGTCACAGGATGGAAACAGTTCCATGTAAAGCTGCCTTCTGCAATTGACGAATTTGTCAATGCCAATGGTTTTCAAGTGGTGCTCCAGTTGTAATTGTATTTGAATTACAATTCAAATACAATTGTAATTACGGGACTCAGGGCGGTGAACAGGTAATGATAAAAAACAATAATAAAAAACATTAATATAAATACCTATTCTAAAAATAAATTAATTACTAAGCCTGCTCTAAAATGCACAATAAAACCCCCAATAAAACCAGGTTAAAAGCTACACCAGGCCGGCCGTACGAAAAAGATGGGTCTTCAGGGCTCGGCGGAACAGGTGCAGGTCCGTAGCTGTGCGGAGGTCAGGGGGCAGGTCGTTCCAGAGGGCAGGAGCTGCCACAGAGAAGGCTCTCCCCCTAGGGGTCGCCAGCCGACATTGACTGGCTGACGGCACCCTGAGGAGGCCCTCTCTGTGGGAGCGAACTGGACGGTGGGAGGTATTTGGTAGGAGGCGGTCTTGCAAGTACCTAGTTGTTTTGGGACTATATCATCATCATCATCATCATCATCATCATCATCATCATCATCATCATCATTTTGGATACTATCTAAAACATCACATATATAACAGAATCATTATCATCCTCACCAACTCTGTTTCAGGGGGTTGTTGCAAATCCAGCACTCGCAGGCTACCTATTTACTAGTACCGTGTTTTCCCCAAAATAAGACAGGGTCTTAATTTTCTTTTGACCCCCAAAATAAGCACTTGGCCTTATTTTCAGGGAGGTCTTATTGTTTTTGAGGTGCAGGAGGTGGTGGGCATGGTCACCTCATGGCTGCTGCCGTGTTGCAATATTTTCGGGCAAGTCTTATTTGAGCGCATGCGCTCAAAAGCCCGATTGGGCTTATTATCAGGGGAGGTCTTATTTTCGGGAAAACAGGGTATTTTATATCATCTTTCAAATCTTGTCCTGAGGATAGTTCATAAAAAGTAAAGGCTTTCCACTCTTGCCAAAGCTCTAAACCAGAGGTCTCATTCTCGTGGCCCGCGAGCCAATTGCGGCCCGCAGGACGGTATCTTGTGGCCCCCACCGTGATATGAAAGTATAATATTAGTATTAATATTAGTATTAATATAAGGAATCCCTTTTGTGGCCCAGCCTCACCCAGACTCTGCCTCCAGTGGCCCCCAGGTAAATTGAGTTTGAGACCCCTGCTCTAAACGATGGGAGAAGTCGACTTTCATCTTGGATCCCAAACAATTCAATTTGCTTCTTGGCTTCTGCAGGATACTTCCTTGCTTCTAGCCATCACAGTGCTAAAGGTGGTGGTGGAGGAAATATTTACGCGAAGGTAACTAGCATGTCCAGTCAGGAATCTGCTAACTCTTCTCAGCGCTGCCAAAAAAAAACAAGCTACTCTTTGAAGATTGGGGTGGGGTGGGGGGAAATTGCCTCAGTCTCTTTTAGCTGTGGGAACCTCCGCAGTAGAAACAGCAGACAATCATCTGCCCGGTGTACGGTTTTGTAGAGCGCAGATTATGTAATGTACAACCTTGCCGTTGTTGGAATCATGCCTTGACTTAAGATGAGTTTACTCCAAAGCTGCAATTGCAAGTTCCACTTAAAGCATGTTTAAGTGAGAGATGGTAAAGGAGGGAGGGAGGGTTGGAAGAAAAGATGCCAAGACGCAGAGGCAAGAATGATGGACAATACTCCAAAGGAAGGAAGAGCAGAAAGATGGCCTTTGGTGCAGGTTGTTTATTGATGCTAAAGGCATTTCCCAGTATTCTTTCATGACCTTAGAGTTGTCTAGATCAGGGGTCTCCAACGTTTGCAACTTTAAGTCTGAAGGACTTCAGCTCCCAGAATTCTGGGAGGAGAATTCTGGGAGCTGAAGTCCTTCAGACTTAAAGTTGCAAACGTTGGAGACCCCTGGTCTAGATGCATGGAGGTTTCCTTACCGTTTTAGCACAACATGATAGGTCAAGAACGGTTGCTGTAATTGGGTTTTGGAACTGGAATTGTCCAGTTTAATGAAACGAAGGACTAGGGGAGACATGATAGCAGTCTTCCAACATCTAAAGGGTTGCCACAAAGAAGAGGGAGCCATGCTATTCTCCAAAGCACCTGAAAGCAGGACCAGAAGCAATGGGTGGAAACCTATCAACGAGAAAAACCAACTTAGAACTTAAGAGAAATTTCCTGACAGTTAGAACAATTAATCAATTGAGCGGTTTGCCTCTAGAAGTTGTAAGGTGCTCCACCACTGGAAATTTTAAAGAAGAGACTAGACAACTGTTTGTCTGAAATGGAATAGTTTTTCTTACCTGAACAGGAGGTTGGACTAGAAGACCTCCAAGGTCCCTTCCAACTCTGTTGTTCTGTATTTTGTAAGCAAGGCTAGTCAATTTCCTGTCTGAAGCTTGAACTGTGGAGAGTTTTATATAATTGATGATTGGTTCTTGATTCTTTTATGATCTTGAAAGAACTTGTGATTCTACCTGCATAAGCTGCCTAGGTTGATTAGGTTTAACTGCTGATTGATGTGGTGTGTTCAGCTACCTTTGGGTTGTTTTGGTGAATGCAACCTGTTGCGTGAATTTTTATCCAGGGTATCTACAAACCCAAGATACGGATTGATTCAGTAAGCGCTAAGGGTTGTTGTTGTAAGCTGTGAAGTCATGTCCGAACCATTGCGACCCCATGGACAATGTTCCTCGAGGCCTTCCTGTCCTCTACCATCCTCTGGAGTCCATTTAAGCTCATGCCGACTGTTTCAGTGACTCCATCCATCTACCTCCTTCTCTGCCATCCCCTTCTTCTTTTGCCCTCCATCATTCCCAGCATGAGGCTCTTCTCCAGGGAGTCCTTCTTCCTTCTCCTTAGGTGGCCAAAGTCTTTGAGTTTCCTCTTCAGGATCTGGGCTTCTAAAGGGCAGTCGGGGTTGATCTCCTCTAGGACTGACCAGTTTGATTGCCTTGCAGTCCAAGGGACTCGCAGGAGTCTTCTCCAGCACTCAAAGGCCTCCATTCTTTGGCGCTCAGCCTTTCTTATGGTCCAACTTTCACAGCCATCCATTGCAACTGGGAAAACCATAGCCTTGACTATACACCCTTTTGTTGGCAGGGTGATATCTCTGCTTTTTAGTAGACTGTCTAGATTTGCCATTTGCCAAAGTGCTAAAGGTAGTTGTGTAGAACATGCACAAGTAGAGGGAACCGGAGAACATTCTGTTTATCATCTGCACTATGCCAATATGGCTGTGGAGTGGATACAAATTCACTTCCAAAAAATTATTAGGCCCTTTCCAGATGAGACAGATCAACACGATCAGGAAGAAATCCAGAACATTCTAATGTTCTCTCACTCCTTCGAAGCCCTGAAGAACAACTTTTGCTTAGTATTATTGAACCCACCCACAGTGTGTGACTTGAAAGTCTCCAATCAATGTCCCAAAAGTGCTGTTTCAGGAGGCAACTGGTCTTTCTTGATTTTTTCTTTTGAAACCGTTTCACTTCTCATCCAAGAAGCTTTTTCAGCTCTGACAGGATGGTGGGGAATGGAAGGATTGATGCTCCTTGCAGATAGCTGGTTCTTTGCATCATTTTAGAGGGTTCCTTGAAGCACTTGGAGGTTAATCTGTGTCCTCAGGGTCACGAGTGGTGCAAATGGTTCCTGTAGTCCTATAGCTGTGGTGGCGAACCTATGGCACGCGTGCCAGAGGTGGCATGCAGAGCCCTCTCTGTGGGCCCGTGGGCCGTCACCAACTGGTCTGCAACACCTTCCTTACCATCTGAGGCTGCAACGGCTGGGCCTCTTCACTCTTGAACGATGGTGCCTAAGAGGTGACCTGATTGAAGTCTGTAAAATCATGCACGGTGTGGACAAAGTAGAAAAGGAAAAACTGTTTTCCCTAACGCACAACACTAGAACTAGGGGGCACTCCATGAAACTTTTGGAAGCTAGACCTCAAACAAATAAGAGGAAGTACTTTTTCACCCAGAGGATCACTGGTCTATGGAACTCCCTGCCAGAAGAAGTGGTGACAGCTGTCAGCCTCGACACCTTTAAGAAAGGATGAGAGGAGTTCATGGAGAACAAGGGTATCCATGGCTATCATGATGGATGCTTAAGGACACCCTCCAGGTTGGAGAGAGAGGCAGGATATCTCTCAATGCCATTTGCAGGGAATCATAAGCAGGTGAAGACATCTGCTTGGGAAGACCCTGAAGCAAATGGGGAGCCACTGTGGGAGACAGAATGCTGGACTGGATGGGCTGTGGTCTGTTCCAGCAAGGCTGTTCTTATGTTCTTATGTTCTTATGTCTTTGTGGGCACCGGAGTGCCAGAAAACAGCCTGAAAAATGCCCCCAAAACAGGCTGTTTCAGGGGAGATTTCATACCGTTCTTGGGCCATTTTCAGGTCATTTTGGGGGCATTTTTCGGGGCATTTTCCAGGGTGTTTTCAGGCTGTTTCTTGAGCCATTTTCAGGACATTTTTCAGACCACTTCAAGCCTTTTGGGGGGCCATTTTCAGGACATTTTTCAAGTTGGTTTTGGCCTTAAAAAACCGCCTGGAAAACGCCCCCCCCCCCCAAAACAGGCTGAAAACACCCCCCCCAAAAAAAAACAGCAAAAAAAGAGGCATGTGCACACTGGCCAGCTGGTTTTCGGGTTTTGGCACTCTGGCGTGGCCACATGCACACCCATGCACGCACGTTCCACTTTGGGCACTCGGTGCCGAAAAGGTTCGCCAACACTGTCCTATAGGAACTGGAAGTGTTCACCAAAACATATTAGAAATGAAGTTTCTTGGATGAGAAGTAATAAACGTCTCCAAAAGGAAAAAAAAACCCAAGAAAGTCCAGTTGCCTCCTGAAAAAGTACCTTTGGGACAGCCCTGGATGACTGAGAATTTCTACAGGCTCCCCAATTAATGACGGACAGTTGTTTATTACGGCCATTTGCTCTCCAGCACAATTCTTGATTCTGCGAGAGTGGGCCTATTGTTAATGGCTAAGAGAGTGAATTACAGACCTCGAGTCCACAATTGGAAATATAGTCTGTAGTGTGGATTCATTAAGGGGCTTTAGGTATATTCTCTCTCTCTCTCTCTCTCTCTCTCTCTCTCTCTCTCTCTCTCTCTCTCTCTCTCTCTCTCTCTCTCTCTTCCTCCCTCCCTCCTCCTCTCCCTCTCTCTCTTTTCACTCACATCTGCAGCGAGAGAGATAAATCACACGGTATGTCTTATAGAGAATAGACAGTTCCCAGCTTTTAGCCCTTAAGGAACCAGCTTGCATGATCCCTGCTGGCTTTTTCAGGTCACCAGATAAGCAAGCTGTTTGAAACAGCCTCCCTCTTCATCAGGCCAAATTACAAATATTGATCTGCGTTCTGGAGCTCTGCGTTCTAGACATCAAACGTACAAAGGGGATTAGTTCCCACCGGCCCCCGTGGAAAAAGGAACCAGGTTTAGATTCGTCGAACTACCGTACATCTTACCCACATGGAGCTTAGAAAGCCAATCGCCTTATGAATTAAGGCTGTACATTCGAATAGAGTGCATAAAGATACGCAGGATTTTATTATGATTTCTGTCCTCTTTCTTTCTCCCCGGGGGCCAAGTACAAGAACCCCCCCCCCCAGGGACCACTCGTAGGCTAGATAATACAACGGAGACCCTTTGAATACTTGAACTGCAAGACAGATGTTAAGGGTGATTGTTAATTTTAGCTTTATTCAAATGCCTCGGCTGCATTTGGTAGTGAAGGAAGTTAAGCCCCTCTCCTGGAAAAATGAATTATTTTAGGAAATATTAAAAGGGCAGAATATTTCCCCTAAAAGGGAGGCAGAAAATCAGCACCCCCTTCCCCCAATCTTTTGTCAATGGACCATTAAGGCCTGATTTTATTTATTTTATTTTTATTTTAATCATATTTATATCCCGCCCTTCTCCACGAAGGACCCAGGGCGGCGCACAGGAATTTAAAACGTACAAAACAATACAATAAATACAGAATTTAAAAATATATTAAATTAAATTATAATCCTATGCTAAAATCAAATTAAAACCCCCAATTTAAAACTATATAAATAGTCTCGACGGGAGGGTTAAGCTAGGCCGGCTAGATGAAAGAAATGTGTCTTTAGACACTGGCGGAAGAGGCGGAGGTCCGTGATGGTACGCAATTCAGGGGGTAGGTCGTTCCAAAGGGCAGGGCCCACCACAGAGAAGGCTCTTCTCCTGGGTGTCGCCAGACGCCATTGCCCGGCTGACGGCACCCTGAGAAGACCCTCTCTGTGGGAGCGGATCGGACGAAGGGATGTATGGGGCAGGAGACGGTCTCTCATATAACTAGGCCCCGAGCCATGGAGCGCTTTGAAGATGGTCGTCAAAACCTGAGCCAGCCTAGTCTACATAACAAAGGTCTCTCCCCTTCAGGCAGAGCCATTTCATTGCCCTTCATTACACACACACACACACCAGGTTTCAGCCAAACGTAGCACCCAGGCAGCCTACAAAGCTAGCTATGACCTCTGACAGCAACCAATCAGAATACTCTTCCTGTGCCCCAGGAAATTCAAAGCCCAGAGAGGGCTGGATTAATGGCCGGATGCCCTTCTTGTCGCCAGTGCGGAGTTATATTCAGCAGGGGCATTCCCAACATGCCCAGAGAGAGAAATATCTGCTTAGGATCGAACTTACAGTCTCCTGATTGTGAGGCGAGAACTTCACCTCTAGGCCACCGTACCGCTCAATGATGCAACCACAGTGGAAGTTTAAAATAAATAATATTATCTGCAAACAAATTAAAAAAATCCCCATAACCGAAGCAATTTTAAAAATACGTACTCAGACTGGGGTATCTATGGGAGAACATCTGGAGCAGATGTTGAATCTTATACCGTTTCAGACAAATGGCTATCCAACATCTTCTTAAAGACCTGCAGTGTTGGGGCATTCACAACTTCTGGAGGCAAGTTGTTCCACTGATTAATTGTTCTAACTGTCAGGAAATTTCTCCTTAGTTTTAAGTTGCTTCTCTCCTTGATTAGTTTCCACCCATTGCCTCTTGTTATGTTTTTTAAAAATGCGGCCTTGGAAATAAACATCACTGGTCTGTAGCCATCAGAGAAAAGAGCTGTTTTAAATGGCAAGTTATTTACCCATTGAGAAATCACAAGCATATCGGATCGAGGCAGCCTCTCGGTAAAATGATTTTAAGCACAAATAATGCTTTGCATAATGTTCAACTGGTCTTAAGTTTCCAAGAGAATAGAATAGAATAACAGAGTTGGAAGGGACCTTGGAGGTCTTCTAGTCCAACCTCCTGCCTAGTCAGGAAACCCTACTTCAGATAAATAGTCATCCAACATCTTCTTAAAAACGGCCAGTGTTGGAGCATTCTGAACTTCTGGAGGCAAGTTGTTCCACTGATTAATTTTTGTGTCAAGAAATGACTCCTCGGTTCTAAATTGCTTTTCTCCTGGATTAGTTTCCACCCATTGCTTCTTGTTCTGCCCTCAGGTGCTTTGGAGAATAGCTTGGCTCCCTCTTCTTTGTGGCAACCCCTGAGATATTGGAAGACTGCTATCATATCTCCCCTGGTCCTTCTTTTCATTAAACTAGACATACCCAGTTCCTGCAACCGTTCTTCATATGTTTTAGAGTCTCCAGTCCCCTCATCATCTTTGTTGCTCTTCTCTGCACTCTTTCTAGAGTCTCCACGTCTTTTCTACATCTTGGTGACCAAAGCTGAAAGCAGTATTCCAAGTGTGGTCTTACTAAGGCATTATAAAGTAGCATTAACCCTTCACGGGATCTTGATTCTCTCCCTCTGTTGATGCAGCCTAGAACTGTGTTGGCTTTTTTGGCAGCTGCTGCCCACGGCTGGCTCACATCTACTACTACTATTGAGCAAGGTAGAAATGAGAAATTAGAAATGAGTACCCCAAGGTCCTTGAGAGAGTGAGGGTCATCCACGAGGTCAAATCCGCCTAGCTTTGTATTTGGTGTTCTGATATTTTTTCCGCTGTGTAAGACACAGCTTTTCAGAAGGTCACAAAAGGGGACCGTGTAACCCTGAGACACTGCAACCGTCATAAATGTGAATCTGTTTTTGAGCCTCTGAATTTTGATCATGTGACTATGGGGGAATGCTGCCAGGGTCTGAAGCTTGAAAAATACCATATTTTTCAGCCTATAAGACGCACCGCTGTATAAGACGCACCAAGATTTCGAAGAGGTAAGTAAGAAAAAAAAGTATTTATCCTCCCCGGCCCCCAGGAGCACTCTGCAGGCTTCAGCAGGGCTGAGGGAAGGCAAAAACGGCCCGCTTTTCACCAAAATGGGGGAATTTTTCCTTTCTCCCAGCCTGCTGATGCCTGCAGAGTGCTTCTGGGGGGGGGGGGAAGGCAAAAACACCCCTGTTTTTACGAAAAATGGCTTGTTTTTCGCCCATTTTTCACAAAAATGGGATGCGGGGGCAGGGCCAAAGATGGCTATATTCAGTGTATAAGACGCACCAACATTTCCACGCTCTTTTAGGGAGGGGGGAAGGTGCATCTTATACTCCGAAAAATACGGTAGCCATAAGCCGCTTTTTCAGTGCCGTTGTAACTTTGAATGGTTGCTAAACAGACTCTTATAAGTCGAGGGCTACCTGGCATTGGATCGCTGCAATCTGCAGGCTGATTATTTAGGTAAAAACGCTATCTAGGTTAGGCGAAAACTAACTCTGAGGCCACATGCAGCCTATGGGAATATGAATTGCCTATGCGGGTAGTGCTCGACTTACAACCATTCATTTAGTGACCATTCAAAGTTACAACGGCACTGGAAAAAGTGACTTGGGATTGTTTTTCGCACTTAATGACCACCACCGCAGCCCCATGGCCACGTGGTCAAAATTCAAACCCTCGGCAACAGGCCCGTATTTATAACAGTGGCATCCTCCCAAGGTCATGTGATCCACTTTTACGACCTTCGTCGCAAAATCAAAGGGGAAGCCAGATTGGCTTAACAACCGGGTGACCAACTGCAGCAATCCACTGAACTACGGTGGCGAGAAAAATCGTAAAATGGCGGCAAAACTGGCTTAATCATTCTTTCGTTTTTGCCATGGAAAGTTTGGGCGAGGACTACCTGTATACAATGCAGGTCTTTATGGGATAAGTACAGAAGCTAGAAATAGAGGAGCATTTTGTGTGCTCATCAGTATTGATTCAGAAATGAGCTGCCAAGGGCTGAGTCAGCTAAAATTTCTGAAGATTTTTTCCCCCCCAAAGGCAGCTTTGCGTTCAAAGCAATGCAATGCAATGCAATGCAATGCAATGAATGAATAATGAATAATTTAATTTATAGACCGCTCCTCTCCCCGTAGGGACTCGGAGCGGTGCACAGGGAAAACTAAAACCATAATACAATAAATATACAAATACAATTAAAAACAAATTAAATCTGGGCCTGTGCTAAAATCCCCTTAACCTGCTAAAATACCCAATTAAAACAGCTATACCCTGTAGAGAGAGGCTACCCAAGGCCGGCCAAACGGAAAAGATGAGTTTTTAGTTTCAGACGGAAGGAGCGGAAGTCCGTGGTTGTTCTGATGTCGGGGGAAGGTCGTTCCAGAGGGCTGGGCCCGCCACAGAGAGAGCCCTTCCCCTGGGCGTCGCCCGCTGACAGAGTCTAGTGGTGGTTCAGGGTGGTTCCAAACCAGGAAGGCAAAAACACAAGTCCGAAATAAGTGGCTGAGTGCAGGATGTTCTTCAGGATGGCGGGGGGGGGGGGGGTGTAAAGTCAGAGTCCAGAGTCTTATGGATGGGGGGGTCAAGTCCAATCCCATTACAGGCCCCATCCATCTGTCCTTCCGACCAAGGGGCTTAGTTCGTAACAGCCCTCTAATGGCCCAGATATTATCAGCCAGCCAGCCTCCACCAGTCCCGGGCACTCACTCCAAGATGTCCTGAAACGTCCTCGGCCACATCCATCTTTCCCCAACTGGCTGCAGATGTTGCATGCCGGGCTGCTCCGCCAAACATGCCACTTTCAACCAGCCAATACTCCATCTCCAACCTTCTCCTTCTTCTGCCAACTCCGTCCTCCATCATCAGCTCTTTCTTTCCATCGCCTCCAGCTCCTCGCCATCTCCGTCCATCTCTCACCATCCATCTACATCTGTCTCTCTATCACTCCGTCATTCCATCTCTCTTCCTCTCCATCTCTCTCTTTCGCCTTCTCCTCCTCCATCCCTTCTGCTTCCTCCAACTCCTCAGCATTCCCATCCTTCCTCTCTCAGGAGCAGTCCTAGCCAGGGGGGGGTGGATGTTTCGGGCCCAGAACCAGGGTATGACCGCACGACCTGCCACTAGTCGTGCGGCCCGATGGTAGCTCTCCTGGCCTGGACCCCTGGGCCCCTCTCGCCGCCCGTGGTGAAATCCGCGTCCCGGCTTGCGGCCTACCTCTCACCTTCCAGCCGCGCCGGGACGCTCTGGGCCGCAGACGAGCCTTTCTCGCCGCCCGTGGTGAATCCACATCCCGGCTTGCGGCCTGCCTCTCTTCTTCCGGCCGCGCCGGGACGCTCTGGGCCGCGAACAGGCCGAGCCGATCTTCTCTGCTCTCCCGTCGCCCAAACAGCTCGCCCTTCAGCTCCGGGCGGCTCGGCGCGACGACGGGAGGATCGGCTTGTCAAGCCAGCCCTCCACGATGGTAAGCGAGGGCTGGCGGCATCTTCCTGGGGTAAAAACCACCCCCGGGGCTTCTCCGGCTCTCAGAGCGCGACCGCCATGTCGCCCATGCGCAGATCAGACCTCAATGCAATGCAATGCAATGCAATACAATACAATTCAATTTATTTATTTATTCAATTTATATCCCGCCCTTCTCCAAAAGGACCCAGGGCGGCGCACAGGAATTTGAAACAACATACAAAAATAGTACAAAATATATAAATTTAAAAATCTATTAAATAACAAAAACCTGCGCCAAAACCAATTAAAATCCCCCATTTAAAACTATCTAAAATTAGTCACAGCGGAGGCTATGTTAGGCCGGCTTGATGAAATAAGTGTGTTTTTAAACACTGGCGGAAGAGGCGGAGGTCCGTGATGGTGCGGAGTTCAGGGGGTAGGTCGTTCCACAGGGTAGGGCCCGCCACAGAGAAGGCCCTTCCCCTGGGTGTCGCCAGCCGGCATTGTCCGGCCGATGGCACCCGGAGAAGGCCCTCTCTGTGGGAGCGTATCGGTCTAAGGGATGTATGGGGCAGGAGACGGTCTCGCATATAACTAGGTCCCGAGCCATGGAGACCTTGAAGCGCACCCGAAAGACCACAGGAAGCCAGTGCAGCTCGCGCAGGATAGGTGTTATGTGGGAGCATCTAGAGGCTCCCGTAATCACCCGCGCGGCTGCATTCTGCACTAACTGTAGCTTTCGAGTGCACCTCAAGGGAAGCCCCATGTAGAGAGCATTGCAGTAGTCCAGTCGGGATGTCACGAGGGCCTGAGTGACTGTGCGAAGGGCAGCCCGGTCCAGTAAGGGGCGCAATTGGCGCATCAGGCGTACCTAATGAAACGCCCCCCTGGCCACGGCCGCCACATGGTCCTCCATGGACAGCTGGGAATCCAGGAGGACACCCAAATTGCGCGCCCTCTCCACGGGGGCCGGTGTTTCGCCCCCAATGGCCAGAGTTGGAGTAATCTGGCTGAACCAGGGTGCCGGAAATCACTCAGTCTTGGACGGGTTGAGCTTGAGTTTGTTACTACCCATCCAGATCCGTACGGCTTCCAAACACCGGGACATCACCTCAACGGCATCGTTGGGGTGGTCTGGGGTGGAGATGTACAGCTGAGTATCATCAGCGTACAGATGATGTAATGCAATGCAATGCAATGCAATGCAATGCAATACAATACAATAAAATACAATACAATACAATACAATACAATACAATAGCAGAGTGGGAAGGGACCTTTGAGGTCTTCTAGTCCAACCCCCTGCCTAGGCAGGAGCCTTTTGCCATTTCAGACAAATGGCTATCCAACATTTTCTTGAAAACCTTTGGTGTTGGAGCATTCATAACTTCTGGAGGCAAGCTGTTCCACTGATTAATTGTTCTCACTCTTCTTTTTTTTCTTCTTCCAAAAATCTACTTTCATGTTAAACAGAGGAAGAAAAAGAGGAATAGAATGAACATTGCTTGGGGCTTAAAGGAATGATGCTCTCTTTTGGCCCCATAATCCCTCTTGCACTGCATATTTGCAGTAGGGACAAATCTGTTTTAGAATAGAATAACAGAGTTGGAAGGGACCTTGGAGGTCTTCTAGTCCAACCCCCTGCCTAGACAAGAAACCCTATACTATTTCAGACAAATGGATATCCAACTTCTTTAAAACTTACAGTGTTGGAGCATTCACAACTTCTGGAGGCAAGTAGTTCCACTGTTTAATTGTTCTCACTGTCAGGAAATTTCTCCTCAGTTCTAAATTGCTTCTCTCCTGGATTAGTTTCCACCCATTGCTTCTTGTCCTACACTCAGGTGCTTTGGAGAATAGTTTGACTCCCTCTTCTTTGTGGCAACCCCCGAGATATTGGAAGGCTGCTATCATGTCTCCCCTGGCCCTTCTTTTCATCAGACTAGACATACTCAGTTCCTGCAAGCGTTCTTCATATGTTTCAGCCTCCAGTCCCCTCATCATCTTTGTTGCTCTTCTCTGGACTCTTTCTAGAGTCTCCACATCTTTTCTACATCTTGGCGACCAAAGCTGAAAGCAGTATTCCAAGTGTGGCCTTACCAAGGCATTGTTATAAAGTGGTATCAACCCTTCACGTGATCTTGATTCTCTCCCTCTGTTGATGCAGCCTAGAACTGTGTTGGCTTTTTTGGCAGCTGCTGCCCACGGCTGGATCCTATTTAAATGGTTGTCCACTAGGACTCCAAGATCCCTCTCACAGTTGCTACTATTGAGCAAGGTACCACCTATACTGTATCTGTGCATTTGGTTTTTCTTGCCTAAATGTAGAACCTTACTCTTTTCCCCATTGAATTTCATTTTGTTCGATAGCTCCCAGTGTTCAAGTCCTCTAGGATTGACCGGTTGGATCCCCTTGCAGTCCAAGGTCCCTTCCAACTCTGTTATTCTGTATTTTGTAAACAAGGCTAGTCAATTTCCTGTTTGAAGGTTGAACTGTGGAGAGTTTTATATAATTGATGATTGGTTCTTGATTCTTTTATGATCTTGAAAGAACTTATGATTCTACCTGCATAAGCTGCCTAGGTTGGTTAGGTTTAACTGCTGATTGATGTGGTGTGTTCAGCTACCTTTGGGTTTTTGGGGTGAATGCAACCAGTTGCGTGAATTTTTATCCAGGGTATCTACAAACCCAAGATACGGATTGATTCAGTAAGTGCTAAGGGTTGTTGTTGTAAGCTGTGAAGTCATGTCCGAACCATTGCGACCCCATGGACAACGTTCCTCGAGGCCTTCCTGTCCTCTACCATCCTCTGTTTCGATGACTCCATCCATCTACCTCCTTCTCTGCCGTCCCTTTCTTCTTTTGCCCTCCATCATTCCCAGCGTGAGGCTCTTCTCCAGGGACTCCTTCCTTCTCATTAGATTGCCAAAGTCTTTGAGTTTCCTCTTCAGGATCTGGCCTTCTAAAGGGCAGTCAGGGTGGATCTCCTCTAGGACTGACCGGTTGGATGGCCTTGCAGTCCAAGGGACTCAATGCAGGAGTCTTCTCCAGCGCCAGAGTTCAGAGGCCTCCATTCTTTGGCGCTCAGCCTTCCTTATGGTTCAACTTTCACAGCCATCCATTGCAACGGGGAAAACCACATCCTTGACTAGACACAGTTTTGTTGGCAGGGTGATGTCTCTGCTTTTTAGTATGCTGTCTAGATTTGCCATAGATTTCCTCCCCAGGAGCAAGTCTCTTTTAATTTCTTGGCTGCAATCCCCATCTGCGGTGATCTTGAAGCCCAGGAAAATAAAATCTGTCACTACTTCCAATGTTCTTGGTGGTTTCTTGATTCTGTTGTTTACTGAGTTTATTGTTCCTTGATTGGGGAATTGTTTACTGCTTAACGATAGTCTCTGCTTATCTGGGTAGTGGGTGCTGGTCAGGAAATGTGGTTGTTTGCTTGCAGGCATTTCATTACCCAGCTAGGGTAAAGTCCGGTGTTAATCCATCCTTGTTTACTGCTTAATTGTTAGTCTGCTATTAATTAAGGAACTAGCTACTCAAACAATTAAGCAGTAAACAACCAGCCAATCAAGGAACTACCATGAAGAAAACAGCACTCTTACCAACGCTGAAAGAGCAAGTATTATAAACAGAGACCAAACCTCACACCCTTCTAGCACTGATGATATTACCTGGTTGGGTAATGAAACGTCTGGAAGAAAACAACAAAGCTCAGAGAGAATAACAGTATAGCAGAGTTGGAAGGGATCTTGGAGGTCTTCTCGTCCAACCCTTGTCAAGCAGGAAGTCTTATGCCATTTCAGACCAATGGCTATCCAACCTCTTCTTTAAAATCTCCAGTGTTGGAGCACCCACAACCTCTGGAGGCAAGTCGTCCCGCTGATTAATTGTCCTCACTGTCAGGAAATTTCTCCTTCGTTCCAGGTTGCTTCTCTCCTTGATTAGTTTCCATCCATTGCTTCTTGTCCTGCTTTCAGGTGCTTTGGAGAACAGGTTGACCCCCTCGGGTTCTTTATGGCAGTCCCTTAGATGTTGGAACACTGCTATCATGTCCCTCCTAGTCCTTCTGGATCCCCAAGGATCATACATATTAATTCACAGCGAGATTCTTCTGTTCTGTAAAACTCTTTATGAAAGGGCTTTGGGCAATTCCTACTATGGCTCTGCCTGAAGAAGGCAGATCTCTATTATTTATTTATTTATTATTTATCTATTTAAATTTATATCCCGCCCTTCTCCACAGAGGACCCAGGGCGGCGCACAGGAAATTTAAAAAGCATACAAAATACAATAAATATAATTTAAAAAACTATTAAATAATCCTATCCTGCGCTAAAACCAAATTTTAAAACCCAATTTAAAACTACCTAAAAGTCCCCATGGGAGATTAGGCTAGGCCGGCTTGTTGAAACAAACATGTCTTAAGACATTGGCGGAAGAGGCGGAGGTCGGTTATGGTACGTAGTTCAGGGGGCAGGTCATTCCAGAGGGCTGGACCCGCCACAGAGAAGGCTCTTCACCTGGGTGTCGCCAGTCGGCATTGTCCGGCCGACGGCACCCTGAGAAGGCCCTCTCTGTGGGAGCGTATCGGTCTAAGGAATGTATGGGGCAGGAGGCGGTCTCGCATATAGCTAGGCCCCGAGCCATGGAGCGCTTTAAAGATGGTCGTCAAAACCTTGAAGCGCACCAGAAAGGCCACAGGAAGCCAATGCAGCTCGCGCAGGATTATGTAGAATAGACTGGCTCAGGCCTTAATGGTCCATTGACATATTGACAAATTTAATATTTCGCTTAAAGTTTCTCTCGCAGGCTAACATGTCCATCTGGACAGAAGATGAATCGCCATCTGCCACACCTATTCATCTCTTCCCCCTGCCTTTTATCCCCAGAGGTAGGGTGGGGCTTTGCTAGCAGCAGTGGCCTTCTGTCCCAAGGACCGGCGCATAGATTTCCATTGCTCTCCTCTCATCTGCCTTCTGCACAGATCTTCGTTATGTAGAATGGACTGGCTGAGGCCTTAATGGCCCATTGCCAAAGGGGGGGGGGCTGAATTTCTGCCTCCCTTTTAGGGGAAATATTCGGCCCTTTTGATATTTCCTAAAATATCTCATTTTCCTAGGAGAGGGGTGAGTGCTAACTTTCTACACCACCACCACATATTTATTTATTTAAATTTATTTATTTATTTATTTAAATTTATATCCCGCCCTTCTCCACAAAGGACCCAGGGCGGCGCACAGGAAAATTTAAAAACATACAAAATACAATAAATATAATTTAAAAAACGATTAAATAAACCTATCCTGCGCTAAAACCAAATTTTAAAAACCCAATTTAAAACTACCTAAAAGTCCCCATGGGAGGTTAGGCTAGGCCGGCTTGTTGGAACAAATATGTCTTAAGACATTGGCGGAAGAGGCGGAGGTCGGTGATGGTACGTAATTCAGGGGGTAGGTCATTCCAAAGGGCTGGGCCCGCCACAGAGAAGGCTCTTCCCCTGGGTGTCGCCAGTCGGCATTGTCCGGCCGACGGCACCCTGAGAAGGCCCTCTCTGTGGGAGCGTATCGGTCTAAGGGATGTATGGGGCAGGAGGCGGTCTCGCATATAACTAGGCCCCGAGCCATGGAGCGCTTTAAAGATAGTTGTCAAAACCTTGAAGCGCACTCGAAAAACCACAGGAAGCCAATGCAGCTCGCGCAGGATCGGTGTTATGTGGGAGCATCCAGTGGCTCCCATAATCACCCGCGCGGCTGTGTTTTGGACTAGCTGTAGCTTTCGAGTGCACCTCAAGGGAAGCCCCATGTAGAGAGCATTACAGTAGTCGAGTCGGGACGTCACGAGAGCTTGAGTGACTGTGCGAAGGGCAGCCCGGTCCAGTAAGGGGCGCAATTGGCGCATCAGGCGTACCTGATGAAACGCCCCCCTGGCCACGGCCGCCACATGGTCCTCCATGGACAGCCGGGAATCCAGGAGGACACCCAAATTGCGCGCCCTCTCCACGGGGGCCAGTGTGTTTCGCCCCCAATGGCCAGAGTTGGTGTAATCTGGCTGAACCGGGGTGCCGGAAACCACAGCCACTCAGTCTTGGCAGGGTTGAGCTTGAGTTTGTTACCACCCATCCAGATCCGTACGGCCTCCAAACACCGGGACAGCACTTCGGCGGCATCGTTGGGGTGGTTTGGGGTGGATATGTACAGCTGGGTGTCATCAGCGTACAGGTGGTACTCCACCCCAAAACCACGGATGATCTCACCCAGCGGCTTCATATATGTGTTGAAAAGGAGGGGCGAGAGGACCGACCCCTGAGGAACCCCACATAAGAGAGGCCTCGAGGTCGACCTCTGCCCTCCCGTCAACACATATTGCGACCGACCAGAGAGGTAGGATGAGAACCACCGCAAAACGGTGTCTCCCAGCCCCAACCCCCCCAGTCGGTGCAATAGGATACCATGGTCGATGGTATCAAAAGCCGCCGAGAGGTCTAATAGGACTAGGATAGAGGAATAACCTCTATCCCGCGCCCTCCAGAGATCATCAACCAACGCGACCAATGCCGTCTCGGTGCTGTGACCGGGTCGGAAGCCGGACTGGCGCGGGTCTAGATAATCACATATGATAAGACGAACTAGGTATCTGATTCTTCTATTCAGGTAAAGGTAAAAGTTCCCCTCGCATGTATGTGCTAGTTGTTCCTGACTCTAGGGGGCGGTGCTCATCCCCATTTCAAAGCCGAAGAGCCAGCGCTGTCCAAAGACGTCTCCGGGGTCATGTGGCCGGCATGACTAAACCCCGAAGGCCCACAGAACGCTGTTCCCTTCCCACCAAAGGTAGTTCCTATTTTTCCACTTGGTTGGCAGAAGTCGGGACGAGTCACGGGAGCTCCCTCCGTTATGTGGCACTAGGGATTCGTACCGCCGAACCGCCGACTTTTCTGATCGACAAGCCCAGCAGCCGCTGAGCCACTGTGTCCACTTCTTCTATTCAGAGGACCCTGTCAATCTCTTTAGAGTCCTTCCGACCAAACTGTAGCACAGAACGGAAGAGGAATCTAGCGGTGAGATCCGTGAGAGAGCTCCCTGAGGCTAAGCTGTTGATTAAAATCTAGACTTATTCCTTCTCGAAGGAGCGGTGGCAGGTGGAGCCGCCTAGGAATGAGGTAATTAGTCTGGGAACCGGTGAGAGATGGAATTTCAGATGAGGGGGCTCTGCATTAAACATGTGTAAGAAAGCCACTCGGAGAGGAATCACAAACTAGTTCACAATCGCCAGGATTCTTATTTCCAAATGCATCAGCAACGGCCTCCCGTTTTAATCCCCCCCTTGAAATGTGGGAATTTCACACGGCCAAACGGACTCACTGAGAAACGACACCTTGGCGTGGTGGCCCTATGTATGGTGTCAAGGTTGTTTTTTTGCTTGACACGGCAGTTTGGGGCGGGGGGCATCGTCCCCCTGTTCTGACCCAGCTTCCCAAAGACGGCAAACCCTCAAAAGATTCCTTTATTAGGCATGCCGGCAGCCCCGGCAAAAAGTTTCTCTCGCAGGCTAAAAAGCCCATCTGGCCGGGAGATGAATGGTTGTCTGCCACATCTATTCATCTCTGCCCCCTGCATTTTATCCCCAGAGCCAAGGTGGGGCTTTGCTAGCAGCAGTGGCTATTCCATCCCAAGGACCGGCTCATAGATTTCCAATGCTCTCCTCTCCTCTCCCATATCTATTCATCTCTGCCCCCTGCCTTTTATCCCCAGAGCTAGGGTGGGGCTTTGCTAGCAGCAGTGGCTATTCCATCCCAAGGACCGGCCCATAGATTTCCAATGCTCTCCTCTCCTCTGCCTTCTGGGCATCCACATGTCAGGCACTGAACCCAGCTGTTCCTTCTCTTCCTCATCATCCACCTGAAGTTCTGAGGGTTTTGACTCTCCATCGGAGGGCTGACAGACGGACCAGGCTCCGCCTCTCTCTCTCTCTCTCTCTCTCTCTCTCTCTCTCTCTCTCTCTCTCTCTCTCTCTCTCTCTCTCTCTCTCTCTCTCTCCCTCCCTCTCCCTCCCTCCCTCCCTCTCTCTCACTCTCTCTCTCTCTCTCTCTCTCTCTGTGTGTGTGTGTGAACTCCATTCCCTCTTCCCCCTCGCAGCTCTCAGGTTGCCTTGATGCTCACCCTGACTCCTATGCCTCATCCTCATGTGATTTGACTGCTGGAGGGCTGGCACACACCCCTCTTCTTTCCCTTAAATTGATAGAATAAGAAGAGGCCATCATTAACGGCCCATCCCTTGTTTGGCTCGGATGTCTAAATTAAAGCTGTCCCAATGAAGACCTATTTGGCTTCTGCCTGATCTACTGAGGGGATCGTCATTTCTCAAGGGAACAGGTTCCACAATCAATCTGCTCTTTCCTGCCTTTAAGAAGGAATCTCCTTCTCCAAAACTGCACTCCAGCTACTGCAGCTGGGCTGCAAGCGACCAGAGAGTCACTAGATGGCAGCAAAGCACTACAGACAAGGCGTTGCCGCCATCTACTGACCAGTCTGAATTATTGCCGTTCAGGCATTGGAGCCCTATTATTGCCAATGGCGAACCTATGGCAGCCTGTGCCCAAAGTGGCACGCGGAGACATGTTGCCTGGCGCACGCAGTGTCGCCCGTTCCTCTTCCGGGTTTCTGGCGCACATGCGTACATGACGATCAGCTGGAAGAGCTGGTCTTCCGTTTTTCAGCGTGAGCATGTGCGCTGGCCAGCTGATTGTCGCGCATGCATGTGCACCCCTAATCTAGCTGGAAAGTGTGCATGTGCACGCTGGAAACCAGAAGTTCATTTTCTGGCACGCACATGCTCCCTGGGCAGCTCCTCTTGCGGGTTGTGGGCCAGAAAAGGTTCGCCATCCTTGCCCTATTAGCACTGTTTTTGGGGTCCGGCATTCACATAGAGAATAGGGAATGGTGCTGTGACCCAGAGGGGGAGCGCTTGCCTCACAATCATGGAAGCTGTGAGTTCGATCCTAGATAGAGGCAGATTTTTCTCTCTCTGGGCCCAATGAGAATATCGCTGTTGAACAAAACTCCGCACTGGTGACAGGACAGCATCCGGCCACTAAGCACTCTGCTAGCTCTCTTCAGTTGCCCAGACTCCACCCCGCAAGGGATTATCGTTAAACGATGATGATGATTCACAGAGAGAACAGAAAACACCATTTTTGCGATATCCTTGAAATAGATGTACACACAGTGTCTTGTCTTTTGCTTTCAAGACAAAATACTATTTTCTTAGTCAATGCCCACAGGACCAGCTAACTTACCTGTCATTACCTATCTTCCACAACTTCTGAGTGCCTAAAGTACTGTATGGTGGCCGGAGGAAGTCAAAGAACTTGAACCCGAGCACAATAAATGCAAAATAAGTTGGACTTTTTAACTTTCATTGGATATTCGATAGGCAAATATTGTGTTTGATTATCAAAGCCATGAGTCACTTGTGACTCACGCTGAGCTCCTTATTTTTTCCACTGAGATACATACATACATACATACATACATACATACATACATACATACATACATACATACATACATACTTGCCAACCCAGGTTTTCCAATCGTCAGCTTCTCTTGTCTCCTCTTCCATGTTATCCAACTGAGTTGGGTTGACATCTACGATTTTGTTTAAATTTCTCATGCAACAAATGGCCACAGAAAAGAAATGGAACGGAGGGTAAATGAGGACAAGAACAGGGAAGAGGAAAGAAAAGGAAACTCAGAAGCAAAACATTAAAACATGGGAGGCTGCTCCCAAAAGAGGAAAAAGTGTATTTGGTATGATGAAGATGTGCAAAAAAATTGGAACGAGTCATTTTGACTGAATTATTTCCTCCTCCTCCTCCTCCTGCTCTTCTTCTTCTTTCTCTTCTTCTTCCTTCATCTTTTCTTCTTCTTTTTCTCCTCCTCCTCTCCCTCCTCCTCCTCTTCTTCTTCTTTCTTTGACTTATTATTTCTTTTTCTTCTTCTTCCCCCTCCTCCTCTTCTCCTCCTCCTTCCTCCTCCTCCTCCTCCCTCTCTTCTTCTTCCTTCGTCTTATTTCTTCTTCTTCTTCTTCTTCTTCTTCTTCTTCTTCTTCTTCTTCTTCTTCTTCTTCTTCTTCTTCTTCTTCTTCTTCTTCTTCCTCCTCCTCCTCCTCCTCCTCCTCCTCCTCCTCCTCCTATTACTATTCCTATTCCTCTTCTTCCTTTTTCTTTCTTTGACATTATTTCTTTTTCTTCCTTTTTCTCCTACTCCTGCTCCCCCCTTCTTCTCCTCCTTCTTCCTTTGACTTGTTATTTCTTCCTCCTCTTCTTCTTCCTTCATCTTATTTCTCCTCCTCCTCCTCCTTCTCCTCCTTCTTCTTTCTTTGACTTATTATTTCTTCCTCCTGCTCGTCTCCTTCCTTCGTCTTATTTCTTCTCCTTCTCCTCCTCCTCCTCCTCCTCCTCCTCCTCCTCCTCCTCCTCCTCCTCCTCCTCCTCCTCCTCCTCCTCCTCCTTTCTTTGGCTTATTATTCCTCCTCCTCCTCCTCCTCCTCCTCCTCCTCCTCCTCCTCCTCCTCCTCCTCCTCCTCCTCCTCCTCCTCCTCTTCTTCTTCTTCTCCTTCTCCTCCTCCTCTCCGCCTCCTGCTTCCCCCTCCTCTTTCCTTTTTCCATTCTTCTTTTCCTCCACCTCTTCTTTTTCTTCCACTAATGATTGCCACCAGTTCACCAGTTTTTGGAGTTTGCCCATATGCATTTTTTGAAACCACTGACACGTTTTCCAAGAAAAAAAACATTTTAAGGGCTCTTTATAGCTCATTGGCTACACACATCATATATAAAGCATGCTGTAATTATATCTTGTCAAAAAGACTATTTTCCCCTTATATTTATTCCTTTTTTTAAAAAAATGGTAATTGCCTCAGGTCCTCTGTACTTAATTGTAATTTTCTGGAGGAATCAAGCTTGGTAAATCTCTTCATTTTTCTCTTTTGTTGGTCTCTACGGTAGCAACAACAACAACCCAAAAAAAAAAACTGCGATTACTTTGATCCTCATGCCTAAATGGCATCTCCCAAGCATCGACCTTGTTCGGTTGAATGAAATTTCCGATAAAATTCCATTAACTTGTTGTTTGTTGATCTTGGTGAAATTGCCTTTAGGGAGTGGAGGTTTAGTGCTAAAAGACAAGAGGTGATTTGCGTTTAGAAGATCAATGAGAAGCACCGTCAACGAAGAGAGAAAGTCTGCAATTAGTTGCTTGGTCAGAGCCCATTAGGGTTTTAAGACCGCGTAGCTTCGCTGCAAACTCAGAAGATGGGCGTCCTCCTGGATTTTCGGCTGTCTTTAGAAGATCATATGACAGCCGTGGCCAGGGGGGCCTTTTATCAGGTTCGCCTGATACGCCAGTTGCGACCCTTTCTGGATCGTGATGCTTTACACACGGTCACCCAAGCCCTCGTCATTTTCCGTCTGGACTACTGCAACGCTCTCTACATGGGGCTTCCTTTGAGGTGCACCTGGAGACTCATTAGTTCAGAATGCGGCCGCGTGGGGGATTCTGGGAGCATCTAGAGTCCCTGTGGGGAGAGGGAGCCCCGAGTCCCTGTGGGGAGAGGGAGCGGTTCTACAAATTACATTTGAATTGAAAATTTTGAATTGAATCTAGATGCTCCCACGTGACACCTCTCCTGCGCGAGCTGCATTGGCTGCCTGTGGCTTTCCGGATGCGCTTCAAGGTATTAGTAACCACCTTCAGAGCGCTCCATGGCAAGGGACCTGGTTATCTGCAAGACCGCCTCCTGCTACCAAATACCTCCCACCGACCAGTCCGCTCCCACAGAGAGGGCCTCCTCAGGGTGCCGTCGGCCAGGCAATGCCGGCTGGCGACCCCTAGGGGAAGAGCCTTCTTTGTGGCAGCTCCTGCCCTCTGGAATGACCTGCCCCCTGACCTACAGACAATCACGGACCTGCGCCAGTTCCGTCGGGCCTTAAAGACCCATTTGTTTCGTGTGGCCGGCCTGGCGTAGTTTTTAAATTGTTTTAAGTAAGGGTTTTTAACAGGATTTTAGTCAGGCTAGCTATTTAATAGATTTTTAACTGTATTTTATGTTTTATATCATTGCCTTTTATTAGTGCCTGTACACCGCCCTGAGTCCCGGAAGGGAGAAGGGGGGTATAATTTTTTTTAATAATAATAATAATAATAATAATAATAATAATAATAATAATAATAATAATAATAATAATAATAATAATAATAGTAATAAAATGAGAATGCAGCACATGAGCCGTCCAATGTCCATCCTTGTATTTAATGAGGACCCTGCTTTGCAACTGCTGTGCTCGATTTGCAGCGGACAGAATTTGGCCCCATACATGCACATCCTATGAGACGTGGTGGCTCAGTGGCTAAGACCCTGAGCTTGTCAATCAGAAAGGTCGGCAGTTCGGCGGTTCGAATCCCTAGCACCACGTAACGGAGTGAGCTCCCGTGACTTGTCCCAGCTTCTGCCAACCGAGCAGTTTGAAAGCACGTAAAAAATGCAAGGAGAAAAACAGGAGCCACCTTTGGTGGGAAGGGAACAGCCTTCCGTGCGCCTTTGGGGTTTAGTCATGCCAGTCACATGACCACGGAGACGTCTTCGGACAGCGCTGGCTCTTCAGCTTTGAAACAGAGATGAACACCACCCCCTAGAGTCAGGAACGACTACCACATATGTGCAAGGGGGATCTTTATCTTTACATACACATCAGGAAGGGTTAATGGATGTCACTGCTAAAGCTTTGCACTGCAAGAGCCCCAGATGTGAACCAATCCAATGGTCTCTACCCAAAGGTGTCTCTACCCAATGGTCTCTACCCAATGGTCTCTACCCAAAGGTGTCTCTACCCAATGGTCTCTACCCAATGGTCTCTACCCAAAGGTGTCTCTACCCAATGGTCTCTACCCAATGGTCTCTACCCAAAGGTGTCTCTACCCAATGGTCTCTACCCAATGGTCTCTACCCAATGGTCTCTACCCAAAGGTGTCTCTACCCAATGGTCTCTACCCAATGGTCTCTACCCAAAGGTGTCTCTACCCAATGGTCTCTACCCAAAGGTGTCTCTACCCAATGGTCTCTACCCAAAGGTGTCTCTACCCAATGGTCTCTACCCAATGGTGTTTTTTCCAAGAGGCAACTGGACTTTCTGGTTTTTCTTTGAAGACGTTTCGCTTCTCATCCAAGGTTTCGCTTCTTGGACGAGAAGCGAAACTTCTTTGAAACATCTTCAAAGAAAAAGCAAAAAAGTCCAGTTGCCTCTTGGAAAAAAAAACCCACCTATGGGACAACCATGACCAGGATGGCTGAGAATCTCCATGAACCAATGGAGAATCTTCCTTATTTTGGCAACTAAGCAATAAGAGATGATTGAGCAATGAAAGAACTGCAGGAAAACAACAAAGCTCAGAGAGAACACCATAATAACAGAGCTGGAAGGGATCTTGGAGGTCTTCTAGTCCAACCCCCTGCTCAAGCAGGTGACTTTATACCAACCTTTCAGGTCTCAGAGACCACTAAATTCATAATTTTAAATCCCACCGACCACTAATAGGATTTTAAAAAGAAGATAAATAGTATTTAGTGCAATATAAAAAGTGCGGGCTTCCGCTTCCGGTTGCAGTTGCTGCCGGCAGGTTTTTTTCAAGCCTGCCATCCCACCCCCCCGTGGAGGCGTTTTTTATACCATCAAAGCGTCTCGGAACTCCAAGTTCTCAAGGAACTTGCGAGGGAGTTTTTGCTGCCAGGGAGGGGCCCACTTGCGAAGCCCCCAGAGGGTTAGTTTCCTCTGAGGAGCGAGTAAGGAGAGGCCCCACCCTCCATAGGCTGCGATCTTCTCCAGGAGGGTGAGGAGCTCGTGCTAATTAGCACGACAAAGCAAACTGCTTTTACCTTTATATCTACATTCCAAGATACTTCGTACTTCAAAGGAAACTTCTTGGCATCTCATCGCAAACGCAAGTAATTAAACTTGGTGATTTCACCAGAAAACAGTAGATTTCAGACACAGCTTTTAGAATGAAGGAACCAAGATGGCGTTAATTACCAGATGAGACGAAACGAAAGCTAAACTATTAACTGTTTACTGACTTGTGGATTGTAGTCTCTGTGTAACCTCTGGAGTTCGAGGCGAAGGGGGAGCAGAGCTAGTCTCTGTGTAACCTCTGGCTGAGTTTGAGACGAAGGGGGAGCAGAGCTATCTTCCTGAAAACTTGGAAAGCTTAAAAGCTTAAAAGCAAGGCAATGGAACAAACTCGTGTAGTAACTCCCCAGGACTTTAAAGATTTGATGAACTTTATAGTTAATAAAAGCAGAGACCTCAAAAGAATGATCCAGGAGAAATATGAACAATTAGAAAAAAAAATGTTTGCAATGGCCAAGAGTCTGTCTGAAGTTATCATTAAAATTGATGGGAAAATCGAACAGCTGACCTCACAGGTGGAACTTAAAGCAAAGGAAACGGATTTGAAACTGGTGGAAATGGAGGGGAATATGCACAAATTGGACAAACAGGTTATTATGTTACAACTTTTTTTAATGGAAAAAGCCATTAGACTGAGAGGATTATCAGAAAATCCTAGAGAAGACTTAAGAAAAGTTTCTGCCGATGCTTTGGCTATATTAGTAAAAATGAATCCTGGTGAAATTTATGCTAAGATTGATAAAATTTACAGAGCAAACTCACGTATAGCATTACAAAGGCAACTACCGAGAGATGTTGTGATATATTTTACTGAGAGAAACCTCAGAAATGATATTCTGCAGAAGTCTTTTCACTCCTCTCTCCACATAGCTGGAAAACGGATTGGTGTCTTTAAGGAACTTCCATCAACTATCCTGAAGCTTAGAAGGGATTTTGGTTTTTTGGTGGCAGAGCTGAAGAAAAGAGGGATACAGTACAGGTGGGATGCTCCAATGGGTGTTATATTCAGATATGAAGGGGCGCGGTATTGTTTGAATACTATAGATAAGGCAAGAGATTTTTATTATGAAATACTGAAGAAAAGTGCAACGCCCCCACGTATATCTATACCAACACTAGTAGATCTGGATGGTTCAGAACAAGATATTGAGATGGAGCAGAAACAATTTGGAAAAGAGATGGAAGAACATACTCAGTTGGATTCCCCTGGGCTTTTTTTAAGCCCTACTCTGGAGGAAATGTCGAAGACTGCTATAGGGGGATCTGTTGGAATGCCAATACGTAAATCAGATGAGCAATGTGAAGCCAGGTCTAGTACCAGACAAATCCAGAAACCGCAGAAGCAGAGGAGGTCTCAATCTCGGCGAGTTAAGAAAGACAAAAGGATTAAAGGACGAAGCAATTAATCAATCTAGATAAAAATATACAGATCTCTGCAATGCTGGTCCTCTTGGATGTGGAAACTTTTTCAGGGTTGAAAACTGGAACCGGAGCATTTGCAGTGGATCTGGTTGTTACCCTATCACGATCTTGGAACTTTATAATCCTGATGAAAAGTCACTCGGGGGTTACCTATGTAAAGGGTTTTTTTTCTTGTTATTTATGGGGGCAGCTGCTTAAACTGGTATTACAAACAGCTATGGATGGAATGGAAGGAGACCTGAAGAGTTGGACTTATGAACATTGACGCGGAAAGGATTAATATTATGTTAGTGTTCTGGGAAAAAACTTGGGCCGAACTTTGAAATTTTCTTGCAATTTGCTGTATCCTTCTTGTGATAGGATCTGAAATTTTCCTATACCGTTTCTGTTTCCTTTGTGAAGAGAGAAGTAACTTTGCTTTTTTCAAATATTAGAGTAATCTTTACATTTTTTTTTTGTGTTGTTAAGTGGGCAATTAAGCAAATGGAGAGGGGAAAAATAGTAAACCTTTTGAATCAGGAAGGATGTAAACTTGAGATAGGATATATGGTTTAAGTTTTATAAGTGTTAGGTTATATGACATGGTATTGAGATCTTAAGAATTATTTTCTATGTATTTTAATGTTTAACTAAAAGGGGGTGTTTATGTTGAGCTTGTTATAAGGTTTCTAATGGATTGGTTATATACAGAATAAATATCAGATTAGGAAGTATTATGTAGCTTTTAGGTAAGAATGCTTTGATTGATAGGTGAATAGAGTAAATAATATTTGGGATGCTTGGAATTATTAGAGTGGTGTATAGCGGAAGTCAGGGGGGTGGGTTTGAATGGGAGGTGGGGGAGGGCTAGGGTGGAGGGCGGGGTAATATATATGTATGATTAATTTAGAGAGGGGAATAATGGGATATGCCTTTTTTTTTTCTTAAAGAGAAATTTATATTATGTTTTTTATATCTTTAATTAACTTAGAAGATGGTGTTAATGGGATATTAATATACTAAGAGAAACTTATATTGTGTCTGCTGGGAGGCGAGGGGGTATAATATCTGAATGAGAAACTTATTTTAAGACGGGGTGAGGGGGGGTATAGTATTTGTATGTGATTTATATTACATGTCGGGGGTGGTGGTAAAAAGGGGGGAAATCTGTGTGAATAAAACTTTTTCAATTAAAAAAAAAAAAGTGCAAATAATTTTTCTGCAGACCACCAAAATTTTCTCATGGACCACCAGTGATGCACGGATCACCAGTTGGTGACCGCTGCTCTATACCATTTCAGATAATTGGCTGTCCAGTCTCTTCTTCAAAAACTCCACTGTTGGAGCACCCACAATGTCTGGAGGCAGGCTGTTCCACTGATTAATTGTTCTGACTGTCGGGAAAGTTAGTTTAGTTCCTTAGTTCTAGGTTGGATCTCCCCTGGATTAGTTCCATCCATTGCTTCTTCTCCTGCCTTCAGGTGCCTTGGAGAATAGCTTAGAATATAGAATAACACAAATAACATAAATTGTTTTACAGTACAATACAATACAATAGCAGAGTTGGAAGGGACTTTGTAGGTCTTCTAGTCCAACCCCCTGCCTAGGCAGGAACCTTATACCATTTCAGACAAATGGCTATCCAACATGTTCTTAAAGACTTCCAGGGTTGGGGCATTCACAACTTCTGGAGGCAAGCTTGATTGTATGACCCATTTTACATGTAATTTATGGTGATATGTACTCAAAGGTAGACCTGCTATTACTGCGAGAGTCCCCGCTCTCGCAGGTTTGGCCCTCCGCTTTAACGAGGGCCCGCCTTGATGAGGGATTTATTAATCCGGAGAGGTGGGCGAAGCGTGGTCTTAGGGGTTTTTTAGTGTGTAAATTGTTGTCTATTTTAGGGGGTACCAGGGAGGGGGGAGGGTATAGACAGGTAGAGACGAGCAAGAAGGAGAAGGGCCGGACCAGCAGACGACGGAAGGAGGCGGAAGGATCCGCCGGGAGGGGGGAAATACGAGTCGTTCCTCTGGAGGGTCAACCCATCCAGCGGGTTGCAGGGAGAGGCAGGTCCGAGGGGAGACAAGTTCTATCCTCCCGGTTGGAGGCATGGGGCCGTTGGTTGCAAACAGTCAGGTGCCACAACCCCCGCAGGCTAGGTGGTCAGGGATTACAGAGCTAGGGCCTGCGGCTGATGTTTTGCAACGCCAGGTCCGTGGTCAACAAAGCCCCCCTCATACATGACCTTGTGTCAGAGGGGGAGCCGGACCTGGTAGGAATTGCGGAGACCTGGTTGGGCCACGAGGGAGGACTTCCCCTCGTTGAAATGTGCCCACCAGGTTACCGCGCTTTTCATCAGCCCCGGGCCCTAGGCAGGGGTGGTGGGGTAGCGGTTATTGTCAGGGAAGGTCTGGAGCCGAGAGAGACCATTGTGCCACAGACTACCGGTTGTGAGTCCCTCTGCGTGAAGTGGGGCCTAGGGAGGCAGTTGGGCTTGCTGGTTGTATACCTGGCTCCCTGCTATGTAACAGCAGCCCTGCCCGAGCTCCTCGAGGTGATCGCTACGATGGCAGTGGAGACCCCCAGACTTTTAGTCATGGGGGACTTTAATCTGCCATCGGTGGGCGAATCATCCGAGGTAGCTCAGGAGTTCATGGCTTCCATGACGGCCATGGACCTGACCCAATTAATTCAAGGCCCCACCCACGAGGGTGGACATACAACGGATCTCATCTTTGTCTCAGGCCAATATATGTGTTGAACAGGAGAGGCGAGAGGACCGACCCCTGAGGCACCCCACATATGAGGGGTCTCGAGGTCGACCTCTGCTCTCCTGCCCACACAAATTGCGATCGACCGGAGAGGTAGAGGGAGAACCACCGTAAAACGGTGCCTCCCACCCCCAACCCCCCCAGCCGATGCAATAGGATACCATGGTCGATGGTATCGAAAGCCGCTGAGAGGTCTAATAGGACCAGGATGGAGGAACAACCCCCATCTCTGGCCCTCCAGAGATCATCTACCAACGCGACCAATGCCGTCTCGGTGCTATGCCCGGGCCGAAAGCCGGACTGACGCGGGTCTAGATAATCAACTTCCTCCAGGTGACGGGGAAACTGTTGTGCCACCACACTCTCTACAACCTTCGCCAGAAAGGGAAGGTTGGAGACGGAACGATAGTTGGCTAATAAAGCTGGGTCCAAAGAGGGCTTCTTCAGGAGGGGCCTCACCATGGCCTCTTTAAGGGAGGCAGGCAAGAAACCCTCACTTAAAGAAGCGTTGACAACCTCTTGGAGCCAGCCTCGTGTCACCTCCCAGGATGCCAGTACAAGCCAGGAAGGACACGGGTCCAATAAACATGTGGTGGCTCGCAGTCGCCCACGTAACCTGTCCATATCCTCGGAAGTAACAGAGTCAAACTCCTCCCAACCAAGATCCGCCTCGTGCAATCCCACTGGGCTATCAATGGAGACTAACTCGTTCTGGATCTGAGCGATTTTCTCCTGCAGATAAATCACAAATTCCTCTGCTCTACCCTGTAATGGGGCTTCCCGCACCCTCTGTTGAAGGAGGGAGCGGGTCACCCTAAACAGGGCAGCAGAGCGGTTATCTGCGGATGCTATGAGAGTGGCACAATGGTGGCGTTTGGCCACTCTCAGCGCCACAATGTAAGTCCGTAAATGGGCTCTTACCTGTGTCTGGTCGGATTCAGATCGAGTAGACCTCCATCTTCTCTCTAGGCATCTCTTGTGGCGTTTCATCACCCTTAGCTCCTCGGTAAACCAAGGAGCCAGGGTGGCTCGCCGCCGCAAGAGAGGCCGCAAGGGCGCGACCCGATCCAAGGCTCCCGTGGCCGCAGTATTCCATGCGGCCACGAGGTCCTCCATCGGGGCGCGGGTCAGGGGTACAGGAAGTGGCCCAAGCGCCGCCTGGAACCCGTCAGGGTCCATCAGGCGCCTGGGGCGGAACCAAATAGATGGCTCGGGTTCCGTCTCCCCGCGGTGGGGAGTAGTGATTGGAAAGTCGAGCCGGAGAAGTGAGTGGTCTGACCATGACAAGGGCGTGATGACTATATCCCCTATACCCAGATCACTCTTCCATTGGCCTGAGACAAAGATGAGATCCGGTGTATGTCCACCCTCGTGGGTGGGGCCTTGAATTAATTGGGTCAGGTCCATGGCCGTCATGGAAGCCATGAACTCCTGAGCTACCTCGGATGATTCGCCCACCGATGGCAGATTAAAGTCCCCCATGACTAAAAGTCTGGGGGTCTCCACTGCCATCGTAGCGATCACCTCGAGGAGCTCGGGCAGGGCTGCTGTTACATAGCGGGGAGCCAGGTATACAACCAGCAAGCCCAACTGCCTTCTTTGTGGCAGTCCCTGAGATATTGGAGCATATCTTATCATATCACCCCGTTTGTTCCCTTGGAATAGAAGACCTCCAAGGTCCCTTCCATCTCTGTTATTCTGTATTCTGCATCATCTTTTCCCTCTGCCTGCTTTGTGGCTCAGTCAGATCTTTTTGTATCGAAAAGGAAACAGGAAAAAAAGAGGAGAAGGATTGGGGGGGGAAAAGCCCCCTGCTGCCACATTAGCAACAGATTTAAAATATAGGGAACATAGAATCATAGGGCTGGAAGGGACCTCAGAGGTCTTCTAGTCCAACCCCTTGCTCAAGGTAGGAGATATTACACCATTCCTGGTCAATTGTTGTCCAGTCTATTTTTGAAAACCTACAGCAATGGAGCACCCACAACCCTTTGGGGCAGTTTTTTTCATTGACTAATTGTTTTCCCTGTCAGAAAGTTTCTCCTAAACTCTAGGTTGGATCTCTCTTTAACAACCTTCCACCCATGATTTCTTGCCCTGCCTTTAGGTGCTGTGGAGAATTGGTTGACCCCTTGTTCTCCGTGACAGCCCCTCAAGTACTTTAGTTATTGTTAGTTGCAAAGTCGTGTCCGACCCATCGTGACCCCATGGACAACGTTACTCCAGGCCTTCCTGTCTTCTACCATCCTCTGGAGTCCATTTAAGCTCATGTCAACTGCTTCGGTGACTCCATCCAGCCACCTCCTTCTCTGCCGTCCCCTTCTTCTTTTGCCCTCCATCGTTCCCAGCATGAGGCTCTTCTCCAGTGAATCCATCCTTCTCATTAGGTGGCCAAAGCCTTTGAGTTTCCTCTTCAGGATCCGGCCTTCCAAAGAGCAGTCAGGGTGGATCTCCTCTAGGACTGGCCAGTTGGATCACCTTGCAGTCCAAGGGATTTGCAGGAGTCTTCTCCAGCACCAGAGTTCAAAGGCCTCCATTCTTTGGCACTCAGCCTTCCTTATGGTCCAACTTTCACAGCCAACCATTGCAACTGGGAAAACCATTGCCTTGAGTTTACGCACTTTTGTTGGCAGGGCAATATCGCTGCTAAGAAGACAGTTATTGTGATGTGGCCCTCTCCTAAGGGACATCAAGAACATTTCCTAAGGGAAATTTCTAAGTTTTGATGTGCCTCGAATCCTTAGCTATTTTAATCTTGCAAATTAAGGATCATGCATTTACCATCAGGAATACAAAATTAATACCCAGCGTTAGATGTCACTCGGTAAAGCAGGAGCGATATAATGAAATATGCAGGAAGCTATCGCTCAGAAATTTTCTTAGCCTGCAAAAGAGGTTTTATGCTTTGTTTAAATTTCATTTCCTTCTCACAGCACACAAGAGAGCCCCTTCCATATTTCTGAGAGGTCTTTTTTTTAAAAAGTTATTTAGTGTTTGAAGTGGTATGTTTTAGTTTGCACAGATTTTAGCCGTGCATTTCCCCATTGTTTTGAAGTTCCCTAATTCCACGCATGTCTGTTCTGACCTAGGTTTCCCGAGAAAGCATAAATCACAATCTTAGTCCCAAAACCCTTCTTTTATTTATACAGCTGTGAATTATGGTCATTCACAGCCCACAAGGCTTCACAAACAGCCTGCGAAGATCCCGACAGATGTCTGCTCGAGTTGCCACAGTAGTCCCGTTTTTCAGTACCGTTGTAACTTTGAATGGTCACTGAACAAATGGTTGAAAGTAGAATAGAATAGAATAGAAAATATGGAATGGAATTAGAATTAGAATTAGAATTAGAATAGATGGAATGGAATGAATTAGAATTAGAATAGAATAGAATTATAATTATAATTAGAATAGAATAGAATAGAATGAAATGAAATAGAATTATGAATAGAATAGAATAGAATAGAAAATATGGAATGGAATGGAATAGAATAGAAAATATGGAATGGAAGGGAAGGGAAGAGCAGAGAAAATATGGAATGGAATATAATGTAATGTAATGTAATGTAATGGAATGTAATGTAATGGAATGGAATGGAATGGAATGGAATAGAATAGAAAATATGGAGTGGAATGGAATAGAATATAAAATATGGAATGGAAGGGAAGGGAAGAGCAGAGAAAATATGGAATGGAATAGAATAGAATAGAATGGAATGGAACGGAATAGAATAGAATAGAATAGAATTATTTATTGACCAAGTGTGGGTTGGACACACAAGGAATTCATCTTTGGTGCATATGCTCTCAGTGTACATAAAGAAAAATAAAATACATCATAAAGAATCATAAGATACAACACTTAGTGATCGTCATAGGTTACTATTAAGCGGTCAAATCGTACTAGGAAATAAATAAAGCAATATAAATTGTAAAGATTTGTATTCTCTGCATGAAAACAGCAATAGCCTGTGTGTGAATTGCCAAACCCTGTCTTCCCTCAAGAAAAAAAATGCAGGATTATAATTTGCCATGATAACAGAATAACAGAGTTGGAAGGGACCCTAGAGGTCTTCTAGTCCAACCCCCTGCTCAGGCCGGAAACCTAATACATTTCAGACAAATGGTTGTTCGATTTCTTCTTAGAAAGAGTCTGTGTTTCTACAAGATTGCAACACCACAGCTTTCTCATGTGACAGTGTAGCCGATGTCCCTTTTAATCTTCTGCAGATGGTGCCTGGCATTTTTTGATGTGGTATGCCAAGCATTTTTTTCCCCTGCTGTCTTGTTACAGCTAGCCAAAGGATGTGGCAAAGAACTATTTTTTAAAAAATAATTCTATCTGAAGGCCAGAAGGAATGGTTAGATCTATTTAGAAAGCTTGTGCTTTTTAATAAAATGTGTTATTTTTGGGGGGGTGGGGGGAAAGGTATTAAAACAAAAACCAATTTTTTCCCCATTTCTGGCTACCATAGACCAGGGCTCTGATTCTACACTGGCTAGTAAATCAGTGTGTCTTGCTGGAGAAATGTATTCTGACCCAGGCTTCCCAAGGACACGAAGCAAACTCCTTGTCCCGACAAAAGCCCCTTTTATTAATTTACTGTGAATTCTGCTCATTCACCTCCAGCGAAGTCTTTCAAGGGAAGATTTACAGTCACAGACCTTATCTGGCTTGGAGAGCTGCCAGGCCGATCTCTGCAAAACCTGGCAAGGAGTCTCGGAGAGTCACGTACCAATGACGCGAACTAATTGTCTCCTGCAAGCTCCACTCCCCTTTCGCTCCTCTTTTATTTCCTCTGGGAGGGGCCATTCATCATCCACTTGTGACCTTCCTCCCAAGTTGCCCCCTGTTCTTTAGCTGCTCCCTGGCAACTCTGCGCATGCGCACACTGGGAACAGGCTCCAGCTGTTCTTCTGCCTCACTGTTGCCCGACTCCGAAGGCAGCTGATAATTGCTGGACGGCCCTGGCCCCATCTCTGCCTCCGACGCAGAGCCCTCCTCAGAGCCTTCCCCAGACTCCAGGGCTGGCCCAGGTTCCTCCCCAACCCTCCTCACTGTCCGACCCTGCTGCCAGCTCCACTGGCGGGCCACAACAAAATGATTGTGCAGTAGAATAAGCCGTTTTATTCAAGGCCCTTTGGTTGATTCATGATTAAATAATGACAAGAATCCGAAATCCCCGAGAAACCTTCTCAGAAATACGTCTTCTGTTCTGAGAGAAAGTTCAAAAGCAGCTCTCCCATCAAAATGCATGAGGCAAAAACTGGTCCAGCAGTGTTTCTCGGCGCTTTTCTGAGGTAACGGAGACTGCACGTTTATTTGGAAAATTAATGAAAAAAACCCAAAGGCAAGAAATGAATGAAAGAAATGACGAATGGATTCAAAAGATATCCACGCCATTGGGTTTTCTGAGAAAGGCTTAGAGCTACGCGTGGCAATTAGTTCTCTCCACTTAGGTACCAATTTCCTCCTATATATGCCTTGATTGTTGCATTATTCTAGGGCATTTTAGGAAAAATTGGGACTCTTGTAAAAAAAAAAAGATTATTGCCTCACTGGGCTGAGGAGAGAGGTTGTTCTTTTTTTTAAATCCTTTTCTTTGTCAGAAAATGTTAGAAAAACAGGGCGAAGAAGACATTAAAGACGACATGGATAGTCGCTCAAAGTTAAAGTGACCGGATTTTCAAAATCCCAAAGCGGGACACCGTCGATGGGGGGGGGGGAGCGTGCACGCGCACCTGCGCAGAGGGCGTTGGGGCAGGGGCACGCTCCCAACAGCCACCGCGGGGGTCACTTTAAAGGCAACGGCGGCGGACTGAGTGAGGTCGGCCTTCGGCCCAATGGTCAGGCACACGGCTGCTGGGTCTGGCAGCGGCGCAGGAGGTGCCGGCCGAGCAGCGGGATGGCTCCGAGCGCGGAAGGCAAGAGTGATACGTTGGGACACGGGGCCCGCAAGGGGCTGCCCAGTGCAGGGAACTCTTGCCTTCCGCACTCGGAGCCATTGCGCTGCTCGCCCGACACCTCCTGCGCCGCTGCCAGACCCAGCAGCCGTGTGTCTGACCATTGGGCCGAAGGCCGTCCCTCACGCGCTGAGAGCCGCCGCCGCTGCCTTTAAAGAGTGCCCCACGGGGGTGGGTGGGAGCGTGCCCCGACGCCCTCTGCAGGCGCGGGACATTTTGAAGAAAAGGCGGGTGGCGGGATATCTAATGGAGAAGCGGGTCTGTCCCGCCAAATTCGGGACGTCTGGTCACTTTACTCAAAGTAGTATCTATGTCAAAAAGATATTTTGGAGAAAAAATGAAGGTATTGAAATATAAGTTCTGAAGCAAGGGTGACACCACTGGATAATTAAGGCAAATAGTGAAAGGCAGTGATTCATTTAACAACTGTGGCAAGAAATGTCAAAATATGGGGCGAAATTCACTTAAAGACTGTCTCATTTAGCAATTGGGGTTGAACGTTGGGGACTGCCTGTATAGCTATGAAAGGCATGAAAGAGAAATGTCCAGTGTATGTATGTATGTATATATATTTTCTCTTAATCTTCTCCCTAAAATCCAAAATTTCTGTTCAGGATAATAAATATTATCCTGAATATGTTAGACTATGAAGCAATCTGAGTTTTAAATAACAAAATGTATATTCACTGCCCAAAACTAAGAATTTCCCACCTCACATAAATGCTGGTCAGGACAGAAGAAAAAGGTGCAGTATAAGGAAAAGAAAACTTACAAAGAATGGTTACAGGAATTGGATATAAAAAAGAATAGCAGAGTTGGAAGGGACCTTGGAGGTCTTCTAGTCCAACCCCCCTGCTTAGGCAGGAAACCCTATAGCATTTCAGACAAATGGTTATCCAACATCGTCTTAAAAGCTTCCAGTGTTGGAGCATTCATAACTTCTGGAAGCAAGTTGTTCCACTGATTAATTGTTCTCACTGTCAGGAAATTTCTCTTTAGTTCTAAGTTGCTTCTCTTCTTGATTAGTTTCCATCCATTGCTTCTTGTCCTACTCTCAGGTGCTTTGGTGAATAGCTTGACTCCCTCTTCATTGTGGCGGTCACTGAGATATTGGAAGACTGCTATCATGTCTCCCCTAGTCCTTCTTTTCATTAAACTAGACATACTCACTTCCTGCAACCGTTTCTCATATGTTTTAGCCTCCAGTCCCCTAATCCTCGTTGTTGCTCTTCTCTGCACTCTTTCTAGAATCTCCACATGTTTTCTACATCATGGCAACTAAAACTGAATGCAGGATTCCAAGTGTGGTGTTACCAAGGCCTTATAAAGCGGCATTATAAAGTGGTAGACCATATGTCTGGTCTAGTGAAAATAAGGACTAGGGGTGACATGATAGAAGTGTTCCAATGTTTGAGGAGCTTCTACAAAGACAAGAGGGTCTCACACTATTTTCCAAACCACCAAAAGACAAGACAAGAAACTATATTTGGAAACTAACCAAGGAGAGAAGCTAGAACTAAGGAGAAACTTCCTAACAGAACAATCAACCAGTGGAACAGAAGTTGCCTTCAGAAGTTGTGGTTGCTCCATCACTGGAGGCTTTCAAGAAGAGACTGGACAATCATTTGTCTGAAATGGTGTAGGGTCTCCTGCTTGAGCAGGGGGTTGGACTACCCCCTGCTCAAGACCTCCACAGTCCCTTCCAACTCTATTATTCTATGTAAAATAATCAAGTGTTAACTATATTGTAAAATACATTTTTTCTCTACCTCCATTGTGTGGACTTTAACTCCCAGAATTCTTCAATTCGTCAGCACTGTCTGAGGAAATCTGGGAGTTGAAGTCCACACGCTTGGATGAGATCCAGATTAGGGATGGCTAATTTAAAGAAATAACTATTGAGTTTAAATAGTTGTGAACTGAACCGAGTCATCTTTTAGGCAAACCTATTTCCTGTGGAGAAGGAAATATTAATGGCAATATTGGATAAGCACCTCACAAATATTACATTTAAGATCGCTACAGAAATCTATATGTGGCGTTACAGGATAGCTGTAACCGTTGAAGCCATAATGGGATTATGAATAGGGCCAGGCAAATTGTCGAAATATGCTTTGTAGAGAGGTAGGATTTTTCTGTAAAGTGCAGAATTAAGTAGCGTAATGGAGAAAGTGCCTCTCGGTGCTCAGTTGCCTGTGGGATTTTGCAGATTTCATGGTTAATTTTTTTTTTTTAATGGCATGATACACAGCTTTCCATTGTGGCTCTAAATACAGGTCAGAAGTAAGAGAGAATAAGGAAACTCGGTTAAGCTTAGCGGGGCAAGTACAATCAATTCGTTGGGATGGAATACAATTCAGGCCTGCAGCCATCTTTTCTTTTGGATCTTTGGCCTGCCAGACTTCCTATTCTTCTACTATGCCTTTTCTATTGTGGGAAAATGGGAGGGGGGATTGTATGGAGTTAGATGCTATGTAGCCAAAACAACATTCTTTCTAGAAAGCCAAGGTCATCCTTTGCCCCTGCACCTCTGCACTTGACTGGAACTGGATGGGTGGAACTGCCAGCATGGCAGTGGGAGATTGGACCATGGGATGGACTTGTGGGTGTGGGAGCAGGGTCTTGAACTTTCAACTAGGTAGGGAAAACCGGGGAGCTTTCAGATTTGTGTTTTCCTAGATGTGCCAACATGACTGCAACAGTCATAAGTGTGAAAAATGGCCATAAGTCCCTTTTTTCAGTGCCATAGTAACTTTGAATGGTCACTAAATGTATGGTTGTAAGTTGAGGACTATCGTAATAGCTAGGAAGCTAATACCTATGCAGCATTGTGCCATGTGCAAGAAAGAAGTATTCAGTTGCTGGTGAAATTATTCACATGTAAGATCATGAGGAGGATTCTATTGGATAACAGATTGGATAATCTGCTCAGATTTGGATAATACTTAGAAAATCTCATCTTCTCAGCTTTCTCTCCTCTCATCTTTCCTACTACCTTCTCCTATTAGTATATTGCGATTTATCAATTGTTGTTTGCATCTTATGATTTATGATTGTAACTTATGATTTATGATCTATGACTTATCGCTTTGTAGTTTGTATGTACAAAGAGAGCTTATACACTGTAGACAAAATCCTTGATTGTCCAATCACAATTGGCCAATAATTTCATTTCTTTTCTGTTCTATTCTATTCTGTTCTGTTCTGTTCTATTCCACATGCTATTCTGTTCTCTTTATTCTATTCTGTTGGCTCCCATCCCATCCCATCCCATCCTATTCTCTTTATTCTATTCTGTTGGTTCCCATCCCATCCCATCCCATCCCATCCCATCCTATTCTCTTTATTCTATTCTGTTGGCTCCCATCCCATCCCATCCTATCCCATCCCATCCCATCCTATTCTATTTATTCTGTTCTGTTCCCATCCCATCCCATCCCATCCTATTCTATTTATTCTGTTCTGTTCTATCCCACACGCTGTTCTGTTCTGTTCTATTCCATTCTATTCTATTCTACCTGCTGTTCTGTTCTGTTCTGTTCTATTCTATTCTACTCTATTCTATTCTGTTGGCTGACATGCCATTCTATTCTATATGCTGTTCTGTTATATTCTATTCTACATGCTGTTCTGTTCTGTTCTGTTCTACCTGCTGTTCTGTTCTGTTCTGTTCTATTCTACCTGCTGTTCTGTTCTCTTCTGTTCTCTTCTATTCTACATGCTGTTCTGTTCCATTCCATTCCATTCCATTCCAAATTCTATTCTATTCCACATGCTGTTCTATTCTATTCTATTCTGTTCTGTTCTAATGCAGCCTTCCTAATCCCCCATGATTTCTGTCGCATTGCATCTAAGCTGCTTATTCCAATGCCCTCATCTCTGCGCTTTCAGAAATTGACAATTCCTCCACATAATGTCTCAAAAGTGCGTTTTCAAAAGGCAACTGGACGGAAAAAGCACCTCTGAGACGACCGTGACCTGTATGACTGAGAATCTCCACAGACATTCCTCCACATAATATCTGGAGTGAAGTTACAGACATTTTCCAGAACTGCATGGTCAGAACAGTCGTTTGAGAGCCCAATGGCCTTTGCTTGGGTCTTGCTTTAAGCAGCTTCAGAGGTTAAGATACAAAATGTAGAGAGCAAGAGTCAAACATATTCAACATTTCATTGCCTGAAAGATTGCTTTTCAACGAGTTGTTTCTTCATGTGTTGTATTGAAAAAGTGTGACGTATCCACGTTAGCTCTGGTCCCACAAAAAGTATGAAAACTGGTGTCCCGTTGCATTAATTTGAGATGAAAAGATGAACCCGGTTTCCCCACTGATTTTTCTTATCAGAAGGTCAAAAAAATGATCCCAGGATCCCGGGACACAGTGACCGTTATAAATACGAGTCACTTGCCAAGGATCCAAAATTCAATCACGTGTCGATGTGGATCAGGTGTCGGATTTCCTAAAGATGCCCTAATTGATTCATAATTATTGAGTCAAGTTTTAATATAAAACCAGTGATTTATTAGGTGCTCCATTAGGCAATATCTATTCACAGTCAAGCCTGTGCTTTGTTTCATTTAATTCAGAACTTTACCCCTCCCCGCAGTCTGTGTCATAGATCACATTCCCCTGTAAGATGCATCCCTCCCAAGCTGGCTGCAGTAATCTGAAATCCAACTCCAGCCGACAGTATGCGTGGAATGTACTCCCCCTCCCTGTTTCCCAGGACGTGGGGAGTTGACATTAGGCATGTAATGCTATCATCTTCGCAGTTATCACAGTTCGGAACTGGGAGCACGTGCATGGGGTGCTTCTGTGCATGTGTAGAACCTTCTGTGCATGCGCAAAATGTCTGCAATGATGTCTGAGTGGGTGGGTGGAGCCTCCCTCCGCCACCACTACCAGTTCGTCTGAACCACGGCAAACTGGTAGAATACCACCTCTGATGTGGATAGTGCAATGGTTGTGAAAACTGTCGTTAGTCACTTTTTTCAGTGTCGTAACTTTGAACAGTCGCTAAATGAACAGTCATAAGTCAAGGACTATCTGTAGTCCATTTAAATAAAATTTTCCTAGCGAGAGGAGGTTGTATGAAGGCAGGAGCTCAAGATATGTCGATAGATAATCAGCAGAGTCCAAATATTTCTAGACCTTTCCCACCATATCTGAGATACAGCTGTAAATCCAGAACTACCTATATGGACTCACTGGAGAAGAGCCTAATGCTGGGAACGATGGAGGGCAAAAGAAGGGGATGACAGAGAACGAGGTGGCTGGATGGAGTCCCCAAAGCAGTTGCCGTGAGTTTGAATGGACTCCAGAGGATGGTAGAGGACAGGAAGGCATGGAGGAACGTTGTCCATGGGGTCGTGCGATGGGTCGGACACGACTCTGCGACTAACACCACCATAGTGTCTCTTTTATTATAGGTAGCTCTCAACTTACGTCCAGAGCCGGGACCAGAATTTCTGTTGCTAAGCAAGATAATGGTTAGCTGAGTGACGCCCAATTTTGTAACCCTTTTTTGCCACCGTTGTTAAGTGCATAACTGCAGGTGTTTTAAGTGGAACCCACGGTCCTTAAACAAAGCCAGCTTCCCCCATTGACTTTGGTAGCTGAGGACTATTATAGTCAATATTTGAAGACACGTTTGCAGTTCCTCAATCGTGCACATTTTTCTACCAAGTAAAAGAAACACAGGATGTTCCAAATGTAAGACCATTCGGCATCCTTTCGTAAAGGTCATATTTCCAGCTGGGAAAGTAGAGAGTTAGGATGCCAAGATCTGTGAACTGGAAATCACAGCGAAGGACACATTTCCAATCCTACATTAAAAAAAATATCATGTTTACTACCCTGCTCTCTTTATCTCAACGATAGAATTTAGGCAGTAATACAATGGGGAGCATGTGTCATTAGACGTTGAACTTGACTTGCTGGCGTGTAATTAACATTGGTGCTAATTGAGAACGAGAAGCTAAGGATAAGCCTCTTGGGGTCTCGCGATAAATCCAGATCTATTATTCGCCCTCCATGTTGCATCGAAGATCTTCCTGCTAAACACCAGAAGTTGGAGCCCGGCCTTGGTGTAGAATATTTATTTCCTATCTCTTTGATCACCCAGGGTTGTTTACGGCGTAATTAGAAAACAGAGCTCAATCATCTTGAGCTTTTACAATTCAATTATGGAATTGCCCGTGATTTTATTAATTTCAGCCGGTTCATTGTCTTCGAATAAATACAATTAGGTTGCAATGAACAGCAAGGAAAATGTTTGTGTTGTCCTTTGTAGAGTAGAAATGTGATCTATCTACAGGAAGCTGGATATTAAATTATGTTTCATTCTTTTAGATTCTTACTGATCCCACGCTAACACAGAGTAACACAGAATAAAACTTCAAATGGAGACAGTATTTTCCCCGTTATTATATTTTTTATGGCAGTGATAGTGAACCTTTTTGGCATCAAGTACCAAAAAAAGGTTGCGCGAAAACAGCACACGCACTCATCATGGTCACACTCCAGAAGCGCAAAACTTCCAGGTTTTAGCGTGCATGCACGCCTGATGGTCAGGTAGCTGGCGTGCATGCGCAGGCTGGTTTTCGGCACTGCCGCATTAGTGATCTCATCATTCCTATCACCCATCTCCTCCCACTTATGACTGCAGGATTGTAACTTTGTTGCTTGTATCCTTACGATTTATATTGATATTGATTGTTTCCTGATTGCTTATTTGTACCCGCTGACTATCATTAAGTGTTGTACCTTATGATTCTTGACAAATGTATCTTTTCATGCGTTTTTATGTACACTGAGAGCATCTGCAGCAAAGACAAATTCCTTGTGTATCCAATCACATTTGGCCAATAAAGAATTCTATTCTATTCTATTCTATTCTATTCTATTCTATTCTATTCTATTCTAATTCCTAATTCCTAATTCTAATTCTATTCTATTCTATTCCATTCCACTCCATTCCATTCCATTCCATTCCATTATATTATTATATTATATTTCATTCTATTCCTCTTCTCCTCTCCTCTCCTTTCCTCCTCTTCTCTTCTATCTCTTCTCTATTCCATTCCATTATCTATTATCTTCTGTTCTGTTGTATTCTAGTATTAAATTCTATTCTATATTCTACTCTCTACATGGGGCTCCCCCTGAGGTGCACCCGAAGACTTCAGCTGGTCCAGAATGCAGCCGCGCGACCAATAATGGGGACCTCTAGGTTCACCCATATAACACCACTCTTGCGCGAGCTGCACTGGCTGCCTGTCGTCTTTTGGGTGCGCTTCAAGGTGCTAGTTGTCATCTTTAAAGCGCTCCATGGCACGGGACCTAGTTATCTGCGGGATCGGATCCTGCCCCACACATCCTCACGGCCGATTCGCTCCCACAGAGAGGGACTTCTCCGGGTGCCGTCCACTAGACTTTGTTAGCGGGCGACGCCCAGGGGAAGGGCCTTCTCTGTGGCGGGCCCAGCCCTCTGGAACGACCTTCCCCCCAAAATCAGAACAACTACGGACCTCCGCTCCTTCCGTCAAAAACTCAAAACACACTTTTTCTGCTTGGCCGGCCTAGGTTAGTCTTTACCTTTAGGGTGTTAGGGAATTTTAGCTTTATAACTTGGGGATTTTAGCGCAGGGATAATCTTAATTTAATTTGTTTTTATCTATCGTATTTATTTTATGTATGTATTTTTTATAGTATTTTAAATTTTTCCCTGTGCACCGTTCCGAGTCCCCTTGGGGAGAGGATGCGGTATACAAATAAAATTTGATTTGATTTGATTTGATTTGATCTATATATATTGATATTGAATGTTTTCTGATTGCTTATTTGTACCCGCTGACTATCATTAAGCATTGGACCTTATGATTCTTGAGGAATGTATCTTGTCTTTTTATGTACCCTGAGAGCATCTGCACCAAAGACAAATTCCTTCTGTGCCCAATCAAGAATTCTGTTCTATTCTAACTGCAGTGATTCACTTAACAACCGTGGCAAGGGAGGTCATAAAACGGGGCAAAGTTCACTCGCGTAGCCACAGGAATTTTGGGGTCAATTGCGGTCATAAGTCAAGGTCTACCTGTTATATCAGTAGCTTGGCAAAGCTTTCGGGCAGTTTATTAAGCAGCAATCTTAACAGGCAGGATAGCGATGTGATTTCTAGGCAGAATTTGGATGCGGCTACTTGGAGGCCCTCGTGTTTTGGCATCTGGGATTTTTCTTCGAGCAAGAACGATCCCATAGATATTCTATGCATGGAGAGTTTGAAAAGTCTTTGATAACAATCTCTCATCAAAGGCCTTTGGGCAACTCAGCTGCTGTGAGATAAGGGGGCAGATGCTCTCAAGGATTGGCAACGGGCTAAAAAAATAGAAAACAGAGACAACAGACAAAAGGATAATTCTGAAAGGAGACGAGGTACGCATAGCGGAGTGGGTGCGTTTTAATTAATTAATTAATTAATTTATTTATTTATTAGTCGTATTTGTATACCGCCCTATCTCCTCAGTGGGACTCAAGGCGGTGCACAGAAAAGATAAAAAGACAATACATACAATATACAATATAAAAAGGATTAAATTTAGGGGTCTGTGCTAAAATTGTGGCATGGGACCTAGTTATCTGCGGGATCGGATCCTGCCCCATACATCCTCACGGCCGATTTGCTCCCACAGAGAGGGACTTCTCCGGGTGCCGTCCACTAGACTATGTCAGCGGGCGACGCCCAGGGGAAGGGCCTTCTCTGTGGCGGGCCCAGCCCTCTGGAACGACCTTCCCCCCGAAATCAGAACAACTACGGACCTCCGCTCCTTCCGTCAAAAACTTAAAACACACTTTTTCTGCTTGGCCGGCCTAGGTTAGTCTTTGCCTAATAGGGTGTTAGGGGATTTTAGCTAATTATAATTGGGGATTTTAGCGCAGGGATAATCTTAGTTTAATTTGTTTTTTACTTATCTTATTTATTCTATTTGTATTTTTATAGTATTTTAATCTTTCCCTGTGCACCGCTCCGAGTCCCCTTGGGGAGAGGATGCGGTATACAAATAAAATTATTATTATTATTATTATTATTATTATTATTATTATTATTATTATTATTATTATTATTATTATTATTATTATTATTATTATTATTATTATTATTATTATTATTATTATTATTAAAATCACTGAATTAAAAGTAAACCATTAAAACTATGCCGGGCCGGCCACATGAAATAGATATGTTTTTAGGGCCTGGCGGAAGAGGCGCAGGTCCGTGATGGTGCGGAGGTCGGGGGGGCAGGTCATTCCAGAGGGCGGGGCCGGCCACAGAGAAGGCTCTCCCCCTGGGGGTCGCCAGCCGGCATTGTCCGGCAGACGGCACCCTGAGGAGGCCCTCTCTGTGGGAGCGGACAGGTCGAAAGGAGGTATGTGGTAGGAGGCGGTCCTGCAGGTAATCAGGACCCGTGCCATGGAATTTGTCGATCAATGATCTGGAGTTAGAATTAACGGTGAGACGGCCATGTTTACGGAGGGTACCAAATTGCTCCCGTCGATAAAGTAAATGAATAACGAATGGCGAAGCACTCTAAAAGGATCCTGCCAAACTGGGGAGGATGGGCTTCAAAATGACGAGTGCTTTTCCAGGTAAACAAGGGGGGAGTGATGCCCATGGCCCAACGTGCAAACCCCTCCTTCTATCACAATGACAATGTTGGGCGTTGACAGTATGTAAGTAAGGGGTAACAAACTCAAGGCCCATGGGCTGGATCTGGCCCACAGAGGTCTTAGATCTGCGCTGCCCTGTAAACACTGAAGGACCGGCCCACGGTGCCTCTGCCAGTGAAAACAGAGCTCGGGAGGGCTGCATGCGGCTCCCCCAAACTCCATTTTCACTGGGAGAGGATTGCAGGAGGCCGTCGCAGCCAAAAACGGAGCTGGGGACCCTGTTTTCGCTGGCAGAGCGCTCAGGCCGCTACAGGCGCCACCCAATATGAGTGACGTCAAGCTGGCCACGCCCATCCCAGCCCCTCTGAGGACAAACACAACCCTGATGTGGCCCTCAAAGAAATCGAGTTTGACACCCCTGAGGTAAGCCATTCTTAGAGTGCAGAGATAATTTTACACACTTGTTTCTTGTTTGTTTTCAGCAGAGTCACACACGGTGTCCTGCCCACAAATGTGCAGTCGAATCTCCTGGATGGCTGCCTATTCAACATTCTGTAAGTGAGAACATTTTATTTTATTTCTGCTCTGGTGTGATGATTTGAAAGAAAGATGGAAATGGGCCTAGGCTAGAAATAGACACAAGGAGATAGCAATAAAACAACATTTTAAAAAATGCTCTCAAAGAAGCCTCCCCAGCCCCAATGGAGAGGTCCTGACCCACACCGATCTGTAGAGATCCCGTCTGTAATGTAGCTTTAGCCATCTTGCTATGGCTGTGAGTTTTCCTAGCTCTTTGTAAGCGTGCGATCTGCAGAATATTAGTTTGCTAGTTGTGACTGCTGGCAGTTCTTGTTTAACAACACGAATCGGAAGCTCTGTCTTTAGGTGGCACAGTTGTAAATTGAAAAAAAAAACCCATAGGAGCATGCCACCTAAGGACAGCAATTCTGGCAGCCCTGGTTGCTGTCATTAAGCAAGGACCATGGGAGTTATTAAGTGAAGACCTCAGGTAACCGTGACTTCCGACCATCACATGAGTTATTAAGTGAAGAACTTCATGGAACCATGACTTTCGACGTCCTGCAGGCTTCCCATCGATTTTGATAGAGGGAATCCAGCAGAGTAGGCCACAGATTGTTATTATGTGGACCAAAATACAAGTTCAAGCAAGCCACTACTTCAGCAACATTCAGTGGTGGGTTGTTGGAGGTTCGAACCGGTTCAGGTGAACCGGTAGTTCCGACCAGCGGCTGGCCCCGCCCACCCGCCCTGGCACTATCACATCATATATAATCACTGGCTTTGCGATCCTGTGTGCATGCCTGCGCTTAGAATGCCCACGCTCACGTTTTCGGTTCTGGGTGAACTGGTTGTTACAGTATGTGACACCCACCTCTGACGACATTGTATATTTGAATAGTCACTGAGCAAGCGGTTGTTAAACAAGGACCACCAGAATAGAATTGGAATGAAACCTGTAAATGTTTTGCTGATGATGGCTAGCATAAGTTCAGAGGGGGAAAAATAGTTTTCTCCTCTTGTGATTCTCTCTATACTTTTGTTTATGTGTAGTTCAGATGGCCCATTTCCAATCTCAGGCTGCAGCTGCAAATATGTGTAGCAGTGCATTTAATGTCTTATTAAGTTGAGTGTGATTTATGGCTCTGTTAACACAAATAAGAGTTGGTTGAAGTATTATCACGGATATGTCAATATGCTGTGCAACCCACTTAAAAATGTGTTCTGAAAAGCTGAAGTTTGAATTTTGGTACTTGATTAGTGTGAAGCAGTGAAACCTCTGGCCCGAACCAGGAAGTTTCAAAGAGCCAAATTGGAGGTGCATAAATTTTGATTTCTAAAACAGTCTATGGTAAAGTTGTCTGATTTATTTCCATGGCCAAAATATTATATGCAGGAAATGGGTTGGTGTTTAGAAAAAAAAATGATCCTGAATTGTTTAAGGTTTCTAAATAATTATTTTACCAGTTTATGATGAAAATAGAGCAATTTGGATAGGTAAACACCGGAACAATCCTGTGAAATTAGATAAATACATCTCCATATTTTTGTGTGATTGATCTAATGTTTAAAAAAGTTTTGGGAGCCCTCTCTGAAAGACAATGCTTGCACTCCAACAATGCGATAGTTGTGTAGTTTAGTTTGGCTAAAATAAACTATGTTACCTAAAGACATTAGCGTTGTACTATTTTATATACTTATACCAATAAATTCTCCCTAACTGGCTTTCTCTCCCAAAATCTTTGATCTCAATAAAGAATTTACAGAGAAGCTTTTGAAATGTTGGTGTAGATTGGTATGAAACTCACAATATTGCAGTACAAACTGATCAGAAATATTAAGAAAGAGAAAAACTAGAAATAACTAACAAGTGAACATGCTTATAACTTGATAGCATTGCTGAGATTATTATAAGAATCAGGAAATGTGCAGCTAATGTTGAAATGTGCAAAGGATACCGGCAAAAAAAAGGTTATTGATAAATTATTAGCCAAACTTACAGTACGTACTTTTTATTGTCTGCACAGTGGAGTAGAAAATGACTCGTGTCACCGTGACTTCCAACCACCACATGAGTTATTAAGCAAAGACTTCATGTAACCATGACTTTCGACTTCCTGCTGGCTTCCCCATTGATTTTGATAGAGGGAATCCAGCAGACTAGGCCACATATTGTGATTACATGGGTATGTTACAAGGACAAAAATACAAGTCCAAGCAAACCACTACTTAAATGACATTCAGTGGTAGGCTGCTGCTGGTTTGGACTGGTTCAGGCGAACCGTTATCTCTGACCAGCGGCTGGCCCCGCCCATGCGCCCTGGTACTATCATGCCCTATATAACCACTGTTTTTTGATGCCGTAGGATACAGCATTTTGATGGTGTAGCATACTTCTCTGGATATCATTTTTGATACCAAGGGTGATTTTTTTTTAAAAAAAAATGTTTACCTGAATACTTTTATGTATTTGAAGAATGGAGGTGAGGTGAGACCGAGGCCCTCTTTTAAGAGACGGCGGTCCTATTGAATTTTCCTCTGGGTTTGGTTGTTTTTTGTGATCAGACCTCTGTTGTTCCTTTTACCAGAAGCCCCTCGGTTCATCACACTCGCTTATTACAAATGGGTGAGGGGCAAAAATTGATTTTTCAGATGCTCCACGTCAGGGCTTAAATGTTAGGAACTGCTGGCTTTCTTGGACTGGTATCAGCCAGGGCCGGGTTCCTTCTTTGCATGGTTTGCTATAATAGAGATGATTCAGCAGGGGTCAGAACGGGAAGTTATCCTAGGTTAGTTTAACCTACATCATTGCTTTCTTGTTTGCTAGTTTTTGTGCTGCCAGGGGGAACATATCTTTATACATCAAATAGCCAGTTGATGAATAAATAACTTTTTATTACAGTCATAGACCAGGATAAGGAGGAAGGGGGGCACTCAATTAAAAACCAGAGCAGTTGCGTCATATATATATATATATATATATATATATGTATGTATGTATGTATGTATGTATGTATGTATGTATGTATGTATGTATACATACATACATACATACATACATACATACATACATATATATATATATGTTTTCTGAGGTTTTCGCGGGTGTTTGTATGTAGGTCTTTGGTTGTTCGGGTTTTCTCCCGCGTAGAATTGGAAGTATCTTCACGACGTTTCAATGAAATCTCATTCATCATCTTCAGGCTGGTGCTTCCGGCTTGGTGCTTCCAGGAGCAATGTGAGATCTCAGCCGGTTCCTCTTTTTAACTGCCAGTGGGGGTGTGACCTGATTGGGTGGGAGCTTGGCTGCATTCTGATTGGGTGGAGGTGTGTTCTGATTGGTAGGGGGTTTGGCTGTGCTCTGATTGGATGGGAGTTTGGCTGTGCTCTGATTGGATGGGGGCGTGTTCTGTTTGGGTGGGGGCCTGGTTGTGCTTGTGTTAGTCTGAGTGGCAGAGGAATTTGACCTGGTGAGCTGCATTGCTGTTGCTTGGCTTCGCGTTTGTGGTCGTACCACATCTCCGTGGTGGGCATCAGTTTGCTTCATGTATGGATTGGAGGGGTTTAAAGTGGCTAATAATGCAGCTTTGGTCTGGCTTCTGGTTTGTGGTCGGGCTTCTGATTTGTGGTCATCATCGGTGTGGGTTTGGGTTTGCTTTTTGCGTGGATGTGTGATAGTGACATCCTGTGTGGTTTTCATGAGTGTGGGTCTGGTATCATTCTTTGTGTTAGGGACTCGTTTGTCAGTGAGGGCAGGTTTCCAAATGGCTGGTAGGTGGGAGGTATCATCTCGTTTATTCATGCTGTGTGGCCGCTTTTCTATCTCAATAGCTTCTCTGATTATTCTGTTGTTATAGTGTTCAATTTTGGCAATAGTTCTGGTCTTTTTAAAGTCTATATCATGTCCTGTGGCTTTGAAGTGTTGGACCAGGGAAGAAGTTGGTTCCTCCTTTCTGACTGAGTTTTTGTGTTCTTCAATGCGTGCCTTTATTCTTCTGTTGGTTTGTCCGATGTATGTGGTGGGGCAGGTGGTGCATGGGATTTCATATACTCCTTGATTTTCTAACTCTATTTTCTCTTTGGGGTTTCCTAGGATGGTGGATATTTTTCGGTTTGTGTAGAATGCTGTCTTGATGTTGTGTTTGTGGAGGATCTTGCTGATTCTGTCTGTGGTGCCTTTTATGTATGGGAGGAGGGCTTTGCCGTTTTCTTGTTCACTGTCTTGGACTTTAGTGGGGTTTTCTTTTTGGATTAGGTTAGTGATCTTGTTTCTTTGGAATCCGTTGGATGTTAATACGTTGGTGAGAGTGTGTAGTTCGGTTTTTAGGTGTTGTTCGTCAGCTAAGCGTTTTGTTCTGGAGATGAGTGTCTTGGCTACAGAGTTGATCTGTGCTGGGTGGTGGTGTGAGAGTGCATGCAAATAGCGGTTTGTGTGTGTTTTCTTCTGGTAGAAGAAAACCTCCCGCCTACCAGCCATTTGGAAACCTGCCCTCACTGACAAACGAGTCCCTAACACAAAGAATGATACCAGACCCACACTCATGAAAACCACACAGGATGTCACTATCACACATCCACGCAAAAAGCAAACCCAAACCCACACCGATGATGACCACAAATCAGAAGCCCGACCACAAACCAGAAGCCAGACCAAAGCTGCATTATTAGCCACTTTAAACCCCTCCAATCCATACATGAAGCAAACTGATGCCCACCACGGAGATGTGGTACGACCACAAACGCGAAGCCAAGCAACAGCAATGCAGCTCACCAGGTCAAATTCCTCTGCCACTCAGACTAACACAAGCACAACCAGGCCCCCACCCAAACAGAACACGCCCCCATCCAATCAGAGCACAGCCAAACTCCCATCCAATCAGAGCACAGCCAAACCCCCTACCAATCAGAACACACCTCCACCCAATCAGAATGCAGCCAAGCTCCCACCCAATCAGGTCACACCCCCACTGGCAGTTAAAAAGAGGAACCGGCTGAGATCTCACATTGCTCCTGGAAGCACCAAGCCGGAAGCACCAGCCTGAAGATGATGAATGAGATTTCATCGAAACGTCGTGAAGATACTTCCAATTCTACGCGGGAGAAAACCCGAACAACCAAAGACCTACATATATATATATATATATATATATATATATATATATATATATATATATATATATATATATATATATATATATATATATATATATATATATATATATATATATATATGTATATAATTGTTTCCACAACTTCCTGTAAGGGCCCCATTTAAGGGAGGAGACATGCTGTTTCCCTCTCTGCCTGTCGGCTCATCACCAGAGACCATCTAGACAGAGAACCATTTTTTAGTTACGTTGTGTAATATTTTTTAGATATGTGTTAGTTTTTATGAGCTGATCAATAAATTTAAATTGATCTCTCAAATTTAAATTTATTGATCAGCTCATAAAAACTAACATATATGTGTGTGTGTGTGTGTGTGTGTGTTAGTTTTATGAGCTGATCAATAAATTAAATTAGAGAGAGACCAGGATAGATCTATTTCGAGCTTATTAGCTCTCATCAGCTGGCCATAGCCCTTACTGGGATTCGAACCGGGGCTGTATTGCATATCAGGCAAGAGCCTTTAGCCATTCAGCCAGCCGGGCTCTCCCATTGCATCAGCTGAGACAGGAGGATTAGTATCTATAATTGTTCCACAATACCCTGTTAGGGGCCCTAATTAAGGGAGGAGACATACTGTTTCCTTTTCTGCCTTCGGCTCATCACCAGAGACCATCTAGACAGAAAGCCATGAGTTCCGTTGTGTGATTTTTTTTAATATGTGTGTTAGTTTTATGAGCTGATTAATAAATAAATCAGAGAGACTAGTATAGATTAAAAAAAATATCACACAACGGAACTCATGGCTTTCTGTCTAGATGGTCTCTGGTGATGAGCCGAAAGGCAGAAAAGGAAACAGTATGTCTCCTCCCTTAATTGGGGCTCTAACAGGGTTAGGAGCCATCCAGGCAGGAAGCTATTTCTTTATGTTGCCTTTGTTACATTTGTGTTGTATTTGTGTTGATAGATAAATAAATAAATAAATAAATAAATAAATAAATACATACATACATACATACATACATACATACATACATACATACATACATACATACATACATAAATAAGACTAGTATAGATCTATTTCAAGCTATTTAGCTCTTATCAGCTAGCCATACCCTTACTGGGATTTCAACCCGGGCTGTATTACTGTATCAAATCTCATACATACATACATACATACATACATACATACATACATACATACATACATACATAGTTGCAGGAGCAGCTAAGGTAGGGTGGCTTTTTTGGCCCTCCCTCCCACCTGTGCTCTATACCTGTTTTTATGGCAAAGTCCACATGCGCGCACAATCAGCTGGTTGTCACAGGGGCGGTGGATATAGCACAAACTAGAACGGGGTGTCAAACACGATTCCATTCAGGGCAGCATCAGAGTTGTGTTTGACCTTGGGGGGGGGGGCACAGTGGGCATGGCCAGCTTGAGATCAGGGGTACTTGTGGTGGCCCGAGTGTTCTTTCCAGGGAAAATGGGCTCTCGGGCTCTATTTTCAGCTGGGGCGGCCTCCTGCATCCCTCTCCCAGTGAAAACAATTCGGGGAAGGGCTGCGTGCTGCCCTCCCGGGCTCCCTTTTTGCTGAAAGAGGCATTCTGGGCCAGTCCTTTGCCGTTTCCAGGGGTGGCTCGCGGGCCAGATCTAAGCACCCTGGGGGTTAGATGCTGCCCGCGGGCCATGAGTTTGACACCCCTGAACTGGAAGATACAAAAAATATGTCTTAAATCAGGAAGTACCTATAAATAAACAAGCCTCTAAAAAAATCTAAAACAAGAGGCAGGAGGGGTGTAGGAGAGCATAAAGGTTAGCATGTGGAAGACTATAGCTATCAAATTATAGAGCATCCTATTATGGCGAACTAGATGCTCATTAAATCTAATTTATAGGTTATCATCCAACAGTTTTTAAGCACTGCTGTGGAAACCCTGGCAACATTATATGCTGTAGCGAGGCTGGTATCTGAAAACAGCAGGGAGGTATAAGTTGTCCTGTGCATCCTGGATATCTGTGCAGTAATGGTGAGGGGAAGCTACTACGAGTAGTACCTGTGTACTTGTAGGCCCCGGAGAAGCTCATACACGTAGTCCTTGACTTAGGACTACAACTGAGCCCAAAATTTCTGTTGCTGATTGAGGCAATTGTCAGTTTTATCCTGAAAGACTGTGGCCAACTTCTGTCAGACTCTTTACAAACTATTTGTGACTCATTACAGGCCAGTGGTGGGTTTCTGCAGGCTCGCACCTACTCGTGAGAACCGGTTGGTGAAATTTAGAGAACCGGTGAGAGGGGGTTCCACCGGCGTACCTGGAAGTAAATCTGGCCCGCCACTGTCAGTGACCCAAGGAAAGGAAAGGAAAGGAAAGGAAGGAGAGAGAGAGAGAGAGAGAGAGAGAGAGAGAGAGAGAGAGAGAAAGAAAGAAAGAAAGAAAGAAAGAAAGAAAGAAAGAAAGAAAGAAAGAAAGAATTTATCATCACAATTGAGTCCAAAATTTTGGTTGCTAAGCAAGAGCGTTGTTAAATGAGTTTCACCACATTTTAAAAGGTGGCCACTCCCACCCTGTCACATGACTGCCAAGCCACGCCCACAAAATAGGCCACACCTACAGAGTAGGTTCTAAAAAATTTGAAACCCACCACTGTTACGGGCTCTGAATAAACATAATTTACAGCCGCTGAAATAAAAAGAGGGCTTTTGCGACTAAGCGTGTGCTTTTTACTGTCTTGGGAAGCCTAGGTCAGAACAAATTCTAAGATTAAAGAATTAATATCAATGTGAATGATGTTGCAAATTTTTTCCCCATTAAAATTTTTTTTTTTAAATCTCTTACATAGCATTTTAAATACACATTCACATAATTGTTATTCATCTTTACATTTGGCATTCTTAACACATTTGTTATTTTATTTAATAGGTTATAATATACAGTTTGGATGGCTTTATTTACTATCCCTTTTGCCTGTTGTAACACCACTTTATTTTCCCTTTATTTTCTCCCTCCCTCCCTTCTCTACTTCCTTCCTCCTCTCCTTCCCCTTCCTTCTTCCCTTGCCTCTCCCCTACTCCTAATCTTCCTCTCTCCTTCTCTTTCTCTCTCTTCCGTCCTCCTCCCTTACCTCTTTCTTCTTTCCCCCCTTTTACTCTCATTCTCTCTTCCTCTCTCCCTTTCTTTTTCTGCTGTTGTAGGTGTCTCTTTGAAATCTTAGTTTATGTTTTCTTGGGATGGTATTTCCGCAAGCCCAAATATATTTTGATATCATTTCTTATTCCCTTACCTTCACTAATCTATCCCAACCACATATTTTCCCCTTTTACCCCTCGCTCTTGAATATATACTTCTGTTTTCCCCGTCTCCTTTTCCATTTAATAGTACATCGTTTGTGTTCTGCATTTTTCCTTACTTTCTTTTCTAGCTTCCTTTCTCTACCCAATCATTAAATCTTCCCCAGTAAATTTTGATGGTTATTTGCACAGAGATATTTGCACCCAGATGGCACACTGAAAGATGAAATGTTGATATTTAAAAATAAATAAAACACTTTTTAAAAAAGGAATAGTAGATAATAGTACATCCCTACGGCCGATCCGCTCCCACAGAGAGGGCCTTCTCAGGGTGCCGTCGGCTGGGCAATGCCGTCTGGCGACACCCAGGGGAAGAGCCTTCTCTGTGGCAGGCCCTGCCCTTTGGAACGACCTTCCCCCTGAACTTCGCACCATCTCCGACCTCCACCTCTTCCACCAGTGTCTAAAAAGACACATCTTTTTCAGCAAGCTGGCCTAGCCTAACCTCCCACTGGGGCTATTTTGGGGGGTTTTAATTTGGTTTTAGCATAGGATTGTCTAATTTAATATGCTTTTAAATTTTGTATATTTTGTTTTATATGTTTTTAAATTCCTTTGCGCCGCCCTGGGTCCCTCGTGGAGAAGGGCGGGATATAAATCGAATTAAAATAAATAAACAAACAAACAAACAAACAAACAAACAAACAAATAAATAACAAGTTTCTACAACACTGTAATGAAGGGACATGATCCTACAAGGATTGCTAATCTATGCAGACCGTGAGAGTCAGTGGTGGGTTGTAGGCGGTACACCCCGGTATGGGAGCACCGGGTACCGTTCTGGTATGGTCCGCCAGAGGCCCCGCCCGCCTGCCCTCCTTACCTGTATTTGAGCTCTTTGGCCCTTCCATGCACACAGAGTACGCTGCTTGCATGGTGCTCCACCCAGTAGCTGGAGCATCATGGAGGCGTCGCGAGTGTTGCAGGAGGTAAGGACGCATGCACACACTGTGAGCGTATGCTGCACACATTCATGTGGTGGACACTGGGCCCCGTTGCACTGTACGAGTTGCAACGGGATCTGGAACCCACCACTGGTGAGAGTCTACAAATTATGCCTTCTATTGCTCTTCCATCAAATCGTTGCATCTCAGCAGCTTATCAAAATCATGGACTTGCTTGCAAAGAAGCGTATAAAAAAGACAAGCTTTCATTAAGGCAGGGCTGTTAAGGTTCTCACAGTGTGAGCCGTCAATCACCGTAATGTTTCTAACTCCGAGTAAGCATAAGACCAGCAATATCCCCTGGATGACATTCACGCTCCATCCTGATTTCTTTTAGGACTCTCCTTGTAGGACTCTCTCAGTAACTTTCCACAGCTCTTGGCAGCTTAGAAAGTAACAGGGGATTATGAAAACGGTTGTGCAATATATATATATATATATATATATATATATATATATATATATATATATATATATATATATATATATATATATATATATATATATATATATATATATATATATATATATATATATATATATATATATATATATATATATATATATATGGCCTACTTCCAAATGGCCTACCAGTCATTTGGAAACCCGCCCTCACGGACAAATGAGTCCCTAACACAAAGGATGATACCAGACCCACACTCACGAAAACCACACAGGATGTCACTATCACACATCCATGCAAAAAGCAAGCCCAAACCCACACCGATGATGACCACAAACCAGAAGCCAGACCACAGCTGCATTATTAGCCACTTTAAACCCCTCCAATCCATACATGAAGCAAACTGATGCCCACCATGGAGACGTGGCACGACCACAAACGCGAAGCCAAACAACAGTAACGCAGCTCACCAGCTCAACTCCCCCTGCAACTCAAACTAACACGAGCACAACCAGGCCCCCACCCAAACAGAACACGCCCCCAGCCAATCAGAATGCAGCCAAGCTCCCACCCAATCAATTCACACCCCCACTGGCAGTTAAAAAGAGGAAACGGCTGAGATCTCACATTGCTCCTGGAAGCACCAAGCCGAAAGCACCAGCCTGAAGATGATGAATGAGACTTCATCGAAACGTCATGAAGATACTTCCAATTCTACGCGGATACAAAATGGCCTCCCTCCGAGTTAGGTTGCTGGTGGATTTGGCACCTGCCAAGCTTCCTGCCCTTTCTGACTTTTAAAAAGTGTCTTTTTAAAAAAGGGTATACTTCTTGAAATGAGAAGCAACTTGGAACTAAGGAGAAATTTCCTGACAGTTAGAACAATTAACCTCTGGAACAGCTTGCCTCCAGAAGTTGTGAATGCCCCAACCCTGGAAGTCTTTAAAAAGATGTTAGATAGCCATTTGTCTGAAATAGTATAGGGCTCCTGCCCACGCAGGGGGTTGGACTAGAAGACCTACAAAGTCCCTTCCAACTCTGTTATTGTTTTGTATTGTATTGTATTGTATCTTTAAAAAAAAAAGGATTGTTTTAATCTAGGCTTCCTTAGAAAGCAAGAAGCAAAGTGTTGGTCCCTGCAAATCCTCTTTTATTTACATGACTGTGAATTTCTTTCCTTCACAATCAGTAAGGCTTTGTCAAACAGTCTTTCCGAGGAATATTTATCAACATGAACCTTATCTCGCTTGGCGAGCTGCCAGATAACTAGTTTCCAAACGCAGGGCAAGGCGAAACACTTGGCACAGAGTCTCTTACAGTCACAAGCAGAACGTTCCATTCTTGAAATGAACGAAGGAACAAATTGTTTCCTGCAAAAGCCCCCTTCCCCATTCGCTCCTCTTTGGTTTCCTATGGGAGATGCCAATCATTTGCAAAATGTGGCTTTACTCCGAAGTTGACCCTGCTTTCTTAGTTGTTGTCTTCTGGCAGCTCTGCGCATGCGCACACTGGGAACAGGCTCCCGCTGTTCCTCTGCCTCACTGCTGTCTAGCTTCCTCTCTGCCTCTGACGCAGAGCCCTCGTCTGAGCTTTCCTCAACCCCCAAGACTGGCCCATGTTCCTCCCCAACCTAATCATTGGCTCACTCTGCTGCCAACTCCGCCAGCTGCCAGCGGGCCTCAACAAGGATAGCCAGCACAGTGTTAAGCAAAGTAGTAATTGTGGAGTGGATTGATTAATTATTGTCCAATCAAGTTGGTGTCATCTCTTAGCAATAGCTTCTCCATGAAGGTTTGTCCCTAAGTTTGTTCCTTCAGGTCTTCCAATGGTGCCCCATCTCCCTGTAACTGACCCCTCTTGTTCATCCTCTCCTTCCCTTTCCTTCCATCTTTCCCAATATTGAAGTCTTCTCCAGAGACCTGGTCTTTGTATTGATTGATTCATTTCTTTCAAGTCAATTTCAGTTCATAGTGACCACAGAGATGGATCTTCTCCAGGTTATGTCCATTAAGTGCCATCAGATCAGTGTTGACTCTTAGGAACCAGATAGATTTTTCTCTAGGTCAACCTAATCTTTAGGTTTCCCAACATTGCCCCATTGCCACTTGCTGGAAGAAAGGTCCATCTGGGTCCAGTTCCAAGTGGGGAGAAAAAACACTGGAAACATGGTGGCTGTTTGGAAAGATGGTTACTGATGAATAGGATCACATGGTTTGAGGTCCTGGGCAAAAAAAAGCACATGGAGTGGAGAGAGAGTGTAATATAGATAGATAGATAGATAGATAGATAGATAGATAGATAGATAGATAGATAGATAGATAGATAGATAGATAGATAGATAGATAGATAGATACTGTACATAGATAGATACTGTACATAGATAGATAGATAGATAGATAGATAGATAGATAGATAGATAGATAGATAGATACTGTAGATAGATAGATAGATAGATAGATACTGTAGATAGATAGATAGATAGATAGATAGATAGATAGATAGATAGATAGATAGATACTGTAGATAGATAGATAGATAGATAGATAGATAGATAGATAGATAGATAGATACTGTAGATAGATAAATACTGTAGATAGATAGATAGATAGATAGATAGATAGATAGATAGATAGATAGATAGATAGATGATAGATAGATAGATAGATGATAGAGAGAGAGAGAGAGAGAGAGGCAGAGAGAAACAGAGATATACAAATAGAGAGATGAGAGATAGAGAGAAAGAGAGAGAGAGAGGCAAAGAGAGAGCGAGAGAGCGAGAGCAATTAGATAGATATAGATTGGTAGATATGGATAGATGGTTGGTTGTTAGCAGGGGTGGGTTCCTGCCAATTCTAACCTCTATAGAAGAGGTTCCACAAATCTACAGTGCCGTTTAGAACGGGTTCCAGCTCCCTCCCCCTGCCCATCGGCCCATCATCCAGAAGAAGAGCGAGAGGAGGAATTCTGGGAGTTGAAGTCCACAAGTCTTAAAGCTGTCAAGTTTGAACACTCCTGGGTTTGTTTTTTTTCTAAAGGGTGAGGGGTGCAAGGGTCTTGTCACTTGACAGCTTTAAGACTTGCATGCTTCAAATGCCAGAGTTTCTGAGCCAACATTTTGGTTGCTAAGCAAGAGTGTCGTTAAGTGAGTTTCACCACATTTTACAAGTTGGCCACGCCCACCCGGTCACATGGCTGGCAAGCCACTCCCACCCGGTCACATGGCCAGCAAGCCACTCCCACAAAGCAGGCCACACCTACAGAAGAGGTTCTAAAAAGTTTTGAAACCCAACACTGGTTGGTAGGTTGGTAGGTAAGTAGGTAGGTAGGTAGGTAGACAGACAGAGTCAGAGAGATATACAAATAGAGAAATGAGAGAGAAAGAGGGAGAGAGAGAGAGAAGTATAGCTATACATAGACACACATGTCTTTACAAGGGGCAACTGAGAAAGAAGAAAAGAAACATTCTGTACAACCAGTTGTGACATCATCCACATAAGACCACACGTTCCTGCTGCACACCAGGTTGTAAAGTGACAGCAAACACCGGACAGGAGAAAGAAAACAGGGGATGGAACGATTAAGAGGTGTCAGTTGTAACGTCTGTCCTCGGTTATTAAATGTCACAATTGATTTCCACCCCCCTCCTATCCTGCCTCACCCGAAAAATTCCTTTTCGCTCTGCTGGCTGACCCCACAGCATCTGGTAGATCAGGGATCACTGCTGTTACACAACCGTCCGTCGCTGTAAGTCATCATTTCATCTCCACTCTTCCCCCTCCTTTCATATTTGCTAATTGCTCCTGTCATTAGGACTCTGAAACCATTTAGCAGCTCCCTTCCGTCCAACTGACCACCGTAGGATGTCCTTACTTAAGCTCATTTCAAACAGCGGGAGCCTAAATTCCTAATTAATTGCCGGAGGAGGGGGATTTATCTGAAAATTTGCAAATTCCTTTGCAATGGTTTCGATACGAATATGAGATACGGCATATTCCTAAGGTTCTCTATGCTGGTAGGCTTCAACCTCTCCTGCGCAAGCTGCACTGGCTGCCTGTGGCTTTCCGGGTGCGTTTCAAGGTGCTAGTAACCACCTTTCAAGCGCTACATGGCACGGGACCTGGTTAGTTGCAAGACCGCCTCCTGCTACCAAATACCTCCCACCGACCAGACCGCTCCCACAGAGAGGGCCTCCTCAGGGTGCCGTCAGCCAGACAATGTCGGCTGGTGACCCCCAGGGGGAGAGCCTTCTCTGTGGCAGCCCCTGCCCTCTGGAATGACTTGCCCCCCCGACCTATGTACGACCACTGACCTACGCCTCTTCCGTCGGGCCTTGAAAACGCATCTATTCCGTGCGGCCGGCCTGGCGTAGTTTTTAAATTGATTTAAATTGTTTTTATTTAGTTTTTTTTGGATTATAGAACAGGCCCCCAATTTAATGCCATTTTAAAGTATTTTATATATTGATGTTTTGTACTGTTTTATTGATGCCTGTTCACCGCCCTGAGTCCCGCAAGGGAGAAGGGCGGTATACAAATTTAATAAACATTAAACAACATTAACTTACAGTCCCAATAGAGGCCGGCATTTCTGTTGCTAAGTGAAACATTTGCTAAGTGAGATTTGCCCCATTTTGCAGCCTTTCTTGGTACAGTTGTTAAGTGAAACCACTGCGGTTTTTAAGTCAGTAGCACGGCTGTTAAGTGAATCTGGCTTCCCCACTGCCTTTGCTTGTCAGAAGGTCGCAAAAGGGGATCAGGTGTCCCAGGGATTCTGCAATTAGTTGCGTTTAGTTTCAGTTTAGTCTACTTTATTGTCATAGTCCAGGGATGTCCAAACTTGGGAACTTTAAGACTTGTGGACTTCAACTCCCAGAATTCCCCAGCCAGCGTAGCTGGCTGGGGAATTCTGGGAATTGAAGTCCACAAGTCTTAAAGTTCCCAAGTTTGGACATCCCTGTCATAGTCTACTTTATTATCATAGTCTACTTTATTGTCATTGCACTGCTCATCCATGGATGGTCTTATATATGAATGTATGTGTATGTATAACAATGCACATTCATTTTTAAAAAGTACCACCGCATATACTTGTGGGCAAGCCCATCTGCTGATAAACCAAGCCTGATATTTTCGGTGTTTTTTGGAACCTAAAATTCTCATCTTCTCTGTGAGTACAAACTGTTGGCCAGTTTGCTGAGATTTGCCCATTATTAAAGCTCAATACTGATTTGTATTCATTTGAAGATTAGATTCAACCACTGATAATTTACTAAATGATTTATTAGAAAGCTAATCTCCTTGACATTTTTTGATCCCTTATTTACTTCTTCGTGCATTATTCTTTCATTTTCTTCATCTGTTCTCTATAGTCTGCTAATATTTGTTTCTGTTTTTTCTAAAATATAAAAACAAATAATAAAATACTGACCCAGCAGAGTTTTTAACATAATAATTATATTGTAGCAAATACATAGCTGTTGTATTTTTATATTTTTAAGAGTGTGTGTGTGGTACAATCATTTATAAGATCTATCTATCTATCTATCTATCTATCTATCTATCTATCTATCTATCTATCTATCTATCTATCTATCTATCTATCTATCTATCTATCTACCTACCTACCTACCTACCTACCTACCTACCTACCTGTCTGCCTGCTAACCTACCTAACTTCCTACCTACCTACCAGTGGTGGGATACGAGCGGTATGCGCCAGTGTGGGCATACTGGTGCCTGCTGGGGGCACCAGGTACCGTTCTGGTAGGGTGCTCTGGAGGGCCCACCCTCCATTTCTCCTTACCTGTATTTGAACCGATCAGGGCTTTTGTGCCTACGCAATGCTCTGCCGAGCAGCTGGAGTTTCACGGGCGGTAAGAACGTGGTGAACACCCAGCCCGTACTGGTTGCAACAGGATCCTGAACTCACCACTGCTACCTTATCTATCTATCTATCTATCTATCTATCTATCTATCTATCTATCTATCTATCTATCTATCTATCTATCTATCTATCTATCTATCTATCTATCTATCTATCTATCTATCTATCTATCTATCTATCTACCTACCTACCTACCTACCTACCTACCATCTATCTATCTATCTATCTATCTATCTATCTATCTATCTATCTATCTATCTATCTATCTATCTATCTATATTTGTTTTCGTAGATTTTCACGGGTGTAGGTATGCTGGCATTGCTGGCTTTGGGGATTTTCCCGTGTATATAGCATGGAGATGTTATTGCAACATTTTGGCAAGATCTCACTTGCCATCATCAGGCAGGCTTTTGTATATATATATGTTTCACAACAACCTGTTAATAGGCCCCAATTAAGGGAGGAGACATACTGTTTCCTTTCCTGCCTTTCGGCTCCTCACCAGAGACCATCTAGATATATAGATATATATGAAAGACAGAAAAGGGAAGGAGTTCTGCTCCCTCCCATATTTGGGCCTTACCCAAATATATATACTTATTATATACTTATTCCCCTGGCTCAGCTGATCAGAAGGAGAACCAGCGGCCTAGTGGCAATTACAACTGCCTCACATGTAATACTTCCTAGGTTCGAATCCCAGTAAGGGTATGGCTAGCTGATGAGAGCTAAATAGCTTGAAATAGATCTATACTAGTCTCCCTTGTTTATTTATCAGCACAACGTAAACATATATATATAGCATATATACACATCACACACACACATAATTTATTCATTAAGTAAATGCAAGAGTTGTTTGCATACACAACAACACAGTGCCTTTATTTCCCTCCCCCCATCTGTTTTTGGTGGGGGAACTGTATTATAAAATAAAACAAACAAGTTACCGATAAATAAAATTCTTCATGGAGAGATTCTCTGCTTCCTAAGCATGAAGTCTCTTTCCCTTTCACACCACATTAGCTAACCAATTCCGGAGAGAAGTTAGGCGATGAGGAACTTGGAATGAATATATAAACGGCACCGGTTGAATTAAGCATCTTTTTCTGTTTTGTTGATGTTTCTGGTTGAATGTACGTTTAGGAAATACTAGAAAAATCTCAAGTCACCTTGTTTCCCCCGAAAATAAGACCCAATCAGAAAATCAGAAAAGCCCTAGCGTGATTTTTCAGGATTCCTGTAATATAAGCCCTATCCCCAAAATAAGCCCCGGTTGAGTTTGTCAGCTAGACGGAACTCCAGATTTTGAAGAGGTAAATTTAAAAAAAAAAGTTTTTGCCCTCTGCAGACCTCCCAAACCCTCTGCATGCCTCGTTTTTTGTGAAAAACAGGGCATGCAGAGAGTTTGAAAGGCCTGCAAAGTGCTGTTGGGGGTTGGGGGGGGGGGCAAAAACAAGCAACCCGCTTGCATTGCCTTTAGGAGGCTCGTAAAGTACTCCAGGAGGCTGGGAGGCAAAAACGAGCAAAAAACGGCCTGTTTTTTGGCCAAGAAAGGGCATGCATAGCCTATAGAACAGGGATGTCCAAACTTGGGAACTTTAAGACTTGTGGACTTCAACTCCCAGAATTGGGGAGTTGAAGTTGGGAGTTGGGGAATTCTGGGAGTTGAAGTCCACAAGTCTTAAAGTTCCCAAGTTTGGACATCCCTGCTATAGAAGGCTTGTAGAGTGATCCCGGAGGCTGGGGAGGAGGAAATAAGCAAAAAAAGCCCACTTTTTTGCTCGTTTTTGCTTTCCTTAGCCCCCAGGAGCACTCTGCATGTCCATTTTGGTGAAGGGGGCATGGTTTCGGGAGGCCAAAAATGCTATATTCAGTGTATAAGACTCATCCAGATTTTCACCCTCTTTTTGGGGGGGGGGGAAAGGTGCGTCTTATACTCCGAAAAATATGGTAATTTGGGGAAATGTTGCCTTTTCAAAAGATAATTTATAGATATAGGATGCATAATACGTTATCCTCATCTTCATTTAACAACCCCATAATCCCTTGCAGGGTGGGGTCTGGGCAACTGAGTGGAGCTAGCAGAGTGTTTTGATGGCCGGATGCCCTTCCTGTCGCCAATGTGGAGTTTTGTTCAGCCGATATATTTTCAATGTGCCCAGAGAAAGAAATAGCTGCCTCTACCTAGGATCGAACTCAGAGCCTCCTGCTTGTGAGGTGAGAGCTCCACCTCATGGTTGAAAACAAACCCCGTAATAATAATAATAATAATAATAATAATAATAATAATAATAATAATAATAATAATAATAATAATAATAATAATAATAATAATAATAATAATAATAATAATAATAATAATTTAATTTGTTGACCGCTCCCTCTCCCCAAAGGGACTCGGAGCGGTGCACAGGGCGAATAAAACAATAAATACACATACACATAATAAAAACAAATTAAATATATCCCTGCGCTAAAAATTACCAATTAAAATACTAAAATCCCTATCTAAAATTATTAACAATCCCATAGACGAGAGGTCGACCTCTGCTCTCCTGTCAGCACAAATTGCGATCGGCCAGAGAGGTAGGAGGAGAACCACCGTAAAACGGTGCCTCCCACCCCCAACCCCCCCAGCCGATGCAATAGGATACCATGGTCGATGGTATCAAAAGCCACCGAGAGGTCTAATAGGACCAGGATGGAGGAACAACCCCCATCTTTGGCCCTCCAGAGATCATCAACCAACGCGACCAATGCCGTCTCGGTGCTATGCCCGGGCCGAAAGCCGGACTGGCGCGGGTCTAGATAATCAACTTCCTCCAGGTGACGGGGAAACTGTTGTGCCACCACACTCTCAACAACCTTCGCCAAGAAGGGAAGGTTGGAGACTGGACGATAGTTGTTTAATAAAGCTGGATCCAAAGAGGGCTTCTTAAGGAGGGGCCTCACCATAGCCTCTTTTAGGGAAGCAGGCAAGGAACCCTCACTTAAGGAAGCGTTGACAACCTCTTGGAGCCAGCCTCGTGTCACCTCCCAGGATGCCAGTACAAGCCAGGAGGGACACGGGTCCAATAAACATGTGGTGGCTCGCAGTTGCCCACGTAACCTGTCCATATCCTCGGAAGTAACGGAGTCAAACTCCTCCCAAACAAGATCTGTCTCGTGGCATCCCACTGGGCCATCAATGGGGGCTAGCTCGTTCTGTATCTGAGCGATTTTCTCCTGCAGAAAAATCACAAATTCCTCTGCTCTACCCTGTAGCGGGGCTTCCCGCACCCTTTGTTGAAGGAGGGAGCGGGTCACCCTAAACAGGGCGGCAGGGCGGTTTTCTGCGGATGCTATGAGAGTGGCACAATGATGACGTTTGGCCACTCTCAGCGCCACAATGTAAGTCCGTAAATGGGCTCTTACCTGTGTCCGGTCAGATTCAGATCGAGTAGACCTCCATCTTCTCTCTAGGCATCTCTTGTGGCGTTTCATCACCCTTAGCTCCTCGGTAAACCAAGGAGCTAGGGTAGCTCGCCGCCGCAAGAGAGGCCGCAAGGGCGCGACCCGATCCAAGGCTCCCGTGGTCGCAATATTCCATGCGGCCACGAGGTCCTCCATCGGGGCGCGGGTCAGGGGTACAGGAAGTGGCCCAAGCGCCGCCTGGAACCCATCAGGGTCCATCAGGCGCCTGGGGCGGAACCAGATAGATGACTCAGGTTCCGCCTCCCCGGGGTGGGGAGTGGCGGTTGGAAAGTCGAGCCGGAGAAGTGAGTGGTCTGACCATGACAAGGGTGTGATGACTATATCCCCTGTACCCAGATCACTCTTCCTGAGCTTAAAGTATTACGAACCATCCAAAGTCACTTAGGTGAGGTGCGCGGTATAGAAATAATGACAATAAAATAAATTGGGTTAAGAAGAAGAGTTGCAATGGATGGCTGTGAAGGTTGGACCATAAAGGAAGGCTGAGCGCCAAAGAATGGAGGCCTTTAAACTATGATGCTGGAGAAGACTCCTGCGAGTCCCTTGGACTGCAACGCCATCCAAATGGTCAGTCCTAGAGGAGATCCACCCTGACGGCTCTTTAGAAGGCCAGATCCTGAAGAGGAAACTCAAAGGCTTTGGCCACCTAATAAGAAGGAAGAAGGACTCCCTGGAGAAGAGCCTCATTCTGGGAACGACGGAAGGCAAAAAAAGAAGGGAACGACAGAGAATGAGGTGGTCGGATGGAGTCACTGAAGAAGTTGGTGTGAGCTTTGATGTAGTCCGGGGGATGGTAGAGGACAGGAAGTCCTGGAGGAACGTTGTCCATGGAGTCACAATGGCTTGGACATGACTTCGCAACAGAAAGAAGAAGAAGAAGAAGAAGAAGAAGAAGAAGAAGAAGAAGAAGAAGAAGAAGAAGAAGAAGAAGAAGAAGAAGAAGAAGAAGAAGAAGAAGAAGAAGAAGAAGAATCAAAGATATTGTGATGAGATAAACTTGATATGAAGCATGTGTCAACATCCTGATGTTGCCATGGATATTATCTTTTTGTCTTAACAAACTGTAAATGCTTGGCATTCCTGTGGCAGGAAAGGAATCTCAGAACAGCCTGTGACTGCGCATGCATGCAATTATTTCTCTATCCTAATTGGAGAACGTAAATTATGACAAGCAGAGGGGAGGGGGCATAAGGGGGTAAAGTGCAGAAGCCATCCAATTATTGCCAGATCTGACTGCAACCGAGCTCGCCATGATGATACATTCAATAAACGGACATTGCTTTGAACTTTTACGTGAGGCCATGAATCATTTGAAGTTTCTCATTGGGAGCTTGACAGATAGTCAGATCTCTTAAAAGAAATCTATCAAGATTTCCGGGCTACCTGAGTCCCGCCTCCCCCAGGCAAATGCCTGATAGAGAAGTAAAGGGAGGAAATCAGACCATAATAGAAAAAAAACCACCCGATTCGGTTCGAGCAGGTTGACGGTTCCCTAATGGGAGGAGCCTATGCCACTCACCTAACTGAACCAGTGAGACTAGAATTGGCAGATCACTGGGAAATAATTCGATTCATAATAGCCCCCAAAAAAACAGTGGCAGAACCAACGAGGCCATGGGAGGAGATTGCAATGGACTTTATAGTAGAGTTGCCAAAAAGTGGGGGAAACACGGTGATTTGGACTGTAATAGACCTGTTCTCCAAGCAGGCACACTTCATTCCCTGTAGCGGACTACCCTCGGCTCACAAGCTGGCTAAACTGTTTGTGAAGCATATCTACCGACTGCATGGAGTACCTCGAAGAATCATCTCAGACAGAGGGGTCCAGTTCACGGATAAATTTTGGAGGGAGTTCCTGCGGTCCATTGGATCATCTCAGGGTCTTAGTTCAGCTTTTCATCCGAGCACTAATGGGGCAGCAGAAAGACTGAACGCCATGATAGAGCAGTACCTGAGGTGCTACGTGAACTATCAGCAGTCTAATTGGGCAGACCTTTTATCTTTCGCTGAGGTTGCATACAATAATGCTGTTCACAGCAGCACAGGACTCACGCCGTTTAAAGTAGTGAGCGGCATGCATTTCGTCCCAATGCCTGAGTATCCAAGAGACCCCCCCTCCTCAGTCAGCTTGACTGATTGGATGTCGATGCTGAAAGCAGCTTGGGAAAATGTCAAGAAAGCTCTAGACAAAGCGACACAAACCTACAAGAAACAGGCAGATAAACACCGGGCTCCGCAACGGCCGTTCCAAGTGGGAGAGAAGGTTTACCTCTCCACAAAATACTTGAGACTAAGACTGCCCAGCAAAAAACTGGGGCCAAAATTTGTGGGGCCATTCCCCATAATAAAGATCATCAACCCAGTCACAGTGATATTGAAACTACCTCGATTGCTGGGGAAGACACACCAATCGTTTCATAGTAGCCTTTTGAAACCTGTGATTGGTTCCACTCTGAGACCACTGCCCCGTGCGCCCCCAGGCCCTGTGGTCATAGGGGGCCAAACCCATTATGAAGTCCAACGAATTCTTGATTCGAGGTGGCACAGAAGGCAACTCCAATACCTAATCAAGTGGAAGGGTTATCCCCTATCGGAAGCATCGTGGGTGAAACATAGAAACATCCAAGCTGACCGCCTTATAGCAAAATTCCATGCAGAAAACCCAAGCAAGCCAGGGGGGAGGGGAACACATCCCTAAGGCATACACCTGCATTCAGATTGTCTTGTTTCCCATAGGTTGCTTTCGAGAAGTAAGGGGAGCCGGATGTCAACATCCTGATGTTGCCATGGATATTATCTTTTTGTCTTAACAAACTGTAAATGCTTGGCATTCCTGTGGCAGGAAAGGAATCTCAGAACAGCCTGTGACTGCGCATGCATGCAATTATTTCTCTATCCTAATTGGAGAACGTAAATTATGACAAGCAGAGGGGAGGGGGCATAAGGGGGTAAAGTGCAGAAGCCATCCAATTATTGCCAGATCTGACTGCAACCGAGCTCGCCATGATGATACATTCAATAAACGGACATTGCTTTGAACTTTTACGTGAGGCCATGAATCATTTGAAGTTTCTCATTGGGAGCTTGACAGCATGGGCACGTACACACACACACACATACACACACACATGCACACCGTGAAAGAGATTTGGAAGAACCAAAGGGACCGCGGTATCAGTAGGGAGAAAGAGATCAAAAAAAGGCAAGATGGCAGCCCCAACATCCTATTTGAAACTGGACCCCCATAGGCTTATAGACAATGGCAAATCAAGCACAAAACAGATGGGGATTTGTGTTGCTGTGACTACCACTGCTTCTGTTTTGACGCTCTCCATAGCCACTGAAATAGTATATGGATGCCGTGGGACCAAAAACGGAATAAATAGAATAAAACATATGGAAGGTCATAAAGAGTGTTGTTTACTAGTTTTAGCTATGTTCCCGTCGCTTTTTCTAATCAAATCCCCTTAAAATGTCTTTGACTTAGCTTTTCTTTGCATAATGTTGCTTACTTGAAGGAGGAACTGTTTGAGGAACAAGCTGGTAAAGTTAAGGCACCAAGCTAGAAACGGGGAGATTATGAGTTCATCTGCTGCTGTGGCCTAGAGGGGGAGCTCTCGCCTCCCAATCAGGAGGTTGTGAGTTCAATCCTCGGTAGAGGCAGATGTAGGGTCTCCTGCTTGGGGCAGGGGGTTGGACTAGATGACCTGCAAGGTCCCTTCCAACTCTGTTAATCTGTTAGTTCTGTTTTAGTCATAAAAGTTGACGGGGTGACTCTGGGCCGTTCACCAGGAGACTGTGAGTTTTAGTCCTGCCTTAGCCATAAAAATTCAATGGTGAAAAAAAGAAGGCTGTACATTTAGGCAAGAAAAACAAAATGCACAGGTATGGTATAGGTAGTACCTTGCTCAATAGTAGTAACTGTGAGAGGGATCTTGGAATCCTAGTGGAGAACCATTTAAATAGGAACCAGCAATGTGCAGCAGCTGGCAAAAAAGCCAACACAGTTCTAGGCTGCATAAACAGAGGGAGAGAATCAAGATCACGTGAAGGGTTAATACCACTTTATAAGGCCTTGGGAAGGCCACACTTGGAATACTGCATACAGTTTTGGTCACCACTATGTAGAAAAGATGTGGAGACTCTAGAAAGAGTGTAGAGAAGAGCAACATAGAGGATGAGGGGACTGGAGGCTCAAACATATGAAGAACGGTTGCAGGAACTGGGTATGTCTAGTTTAATGAAAAGAAGGACCAGGGGAGACATGATAGCAGTCTTCCAATATCTCAGAGGGTGCCACAAAGAAGAGGGAGTCAAACTATTCCCCAAGGCACCTGAAGGTAGAACAAGAAGCAATGGGTGGAAACTAATCCAGGAGAGAAGCAACTTAGAACTAAGGAGGAATTTCCTGACAGTGAGAACAATTAATCAGTGGAACAACTTGCCTCCAGAAGTTGTGATTGCTCCAACACTGGACGTTTTGAAGATGTTGGATAACCATTTGTCTGAAGTGGTGTAGGGTTTCCTGCCTAAGTAGGGGGTTGGACTAAAAGACCTCCAAGGTCCCTTCCAACTCTGTTATTCTAAAACTGACTGGGTGACTTTGGGCCAATCACCAGGAGACGGTGAGTAGTCCCACCTTAGCCATGAAAATCAGCTGGGTGACTTTGGACCAATCACTAGGAGACGGTGAGTTGTAGTTCCACCTTAGCTATGGGTGACCTTACGCCTGTCACTCTTTCTCAGCCCAAACCACCCCAGAGGGTTGTGGTTGTTGTTGTTGTGGGGAAAATAAGAGGAAGATTATTTGTGACGTGAAGTATTTGTCAAAAATAGTAAAGGCAGGAAATAAATAAATGAACAGATGCTAGCTTTCTATGCCACCTTTCTGTTGAAAATAATATATAATCTTAACCCAACCACCCTGGCTGTTTTCATTGTTCGCTGAAGCAGCTTGAGCTGTCTTTAATGTCAAAACCCTTGTTCAAATTTCTTTTGAAATTTGGAAAGGGGTAAACATCCTGCCAGGATTTTTTTTTTTTTTAAAAAAAATCTAGATAGACCAATGGTTGAAAAATGTTGGGGAAAGATAATCTAATCATACACAGCAGTGACTTCCTGCCTGGTTTTGATAAAACCATGGAAACTTTCTGGTAATTTACATCACCTGAGGTTTAAAAAAAAATCAGTTTAATAGATGAGAATGAAAATATCTTTATGCCGATGATCAGATGAGCCTTTTTAAGAGATTTGCAGATTCAGGTCCATCCACAGCCTTTCAACTGGAAGACGATGAAAGTTGTTCGAAGGTTTTGCCTAAAGTTATGGTGTTTTTTCGCCCCCCAGTTTATATCTCATCTTTCTGCTTACGGTTTGAGACAGAATTGTAGCTTGCTGTTTGGGGAAATGGTGGATTTTCGCAGCCGGCTGTCTTTCATGCGTTTGAAATCAATGCACCTCATGTGCTAAGGGTTTAGAGATATATTTTAGTAGCTGCTCGTATACCTAAACTTATAATAGAGATCCCGATGCGAGCGCCAACAAGCTTCGTTCTTGTTGCAAACCTGATAAATTCATCCACAGAACATAGAATAATAGAGTTGGAAGGGACCTTGGAGGTCTTCTAGTCTAACCCCCTGCTCAAGCAGTAGACCCTATATCCGTGATGGCGAACATGTGGCACAGGTGGCAGGCAGAATCTTCTCTGCGGACACACGAGCTGTCGCCCAGCTCAGCTCCACCGCCCATGCCCATGCGCCTCCCACCAGCCAGATGGTTTTTGGGTGTCTGCCGTGCATGGAGGAGACATGTGTGCATGCGTGCAGGGCTGGGGGGAGCATGAGGGGGGGAGTGCCCTCCCACGCAGCCCATTTCTGCTCCCAGGATTTATTTATCCCAATTCTCCTTCCATGAATGTCGCTGTAATTTCTAATATTGGATTTTTCCCTCTTACCAGAGGGAGCTCCCCATTTTAAGGCAGTACAGTAGAAGCCATTTTAAGGCACAACAGGCTGCATCTTAACTGAACACGCACCCAAGTCATTTCTTTCAGCGCTGTGGTAACTTTGAACAGCCACTAAGTGAACTATTGTAAGTCGAGGACTACCTGTGTAGGATATGTGTTGTGGCCCGCAAGTGGCCAGTGGATCTGACAGCAGATTCGGACAGTGAGGAGGTTGGGGAGGAACAGGGGCCAGTCCTGGAGTCTGGGGAAGGCTCTGATGCATGCAGAGATGGGGCCAGGGCCGTCTGAAAGTTATCAGCTGCCTTTGGAGTCAGACATCAGTGAAGCAGAAGAACAGCTGGAGCCTGTTTCCAGTGTTTTCATATGCAGAGCTGTCAGGAGAAGGGAACACCTAAGGAACAAGGGCCGACTCAGGAGGAAAGGCACAGGTGGACGGTGAATGGTCCCTCCCACAGGGAATAAAGAGGAGCGAAGGGGGAGTGGAGTTTGCAGGAGACAATCAGTTCAATTCATTAGAGTGAAGATCTGTTCCTGACTTCTTGCCAGGTAATTGCTGCTACAGAGTGGCGTTTGGAAGATATCGGCCTGGCAGCTCTCCAAGCCTGATCAAGGTCTGTAGTTGTGAAACCTCTTGAAAGACTGATGGCCGGGACTTGGCTGGAGAGGAATTCACTTTAAACTAAATTAAAGGGGTTTTATCAGGACAAGAAGTCTGCTTCATGATCTTGGGAGGCCTAGGTCATAACAATATGTTCCACTAGTTCTTAAGTCAACTCTTTCTATTAGACTTAAGTCCATGTGGGCTTTTGTATTTTTTAAAAAAAAAAATGGACGCAACCTTAATGAAAATGTGATACACTGCTCCGTAAATCAAGGGGTCCCAATACTTCACGGGAAGAGAGTGGGAATTGATTAAAAAAGGAATTGAATGTTGAGAAGCGGACGACGGAAAAATGATGAACATGGTAACATTTCACAGAGGAAAACAATTATATGTTTATGTAGATCTGATGTGCGAAAGCTCACTAAAGAATAATGGGAAACCTGTCAGTTGAACTACGGTATCAAATTAAACTGCCTGGTTTTAAAGCTGACTGAAGTGCACAAAGAGATAAATCAAGGACTTTCCATCAGATCAGTAACTTCAAAATGCCAGGATTCCATGAAAATGGGGCTGTTACGGGGAATGCAAGCAGTCCTCAAGATGCAACCTTAATGGAGTCTGCACATTACGGTCATAAATTTTAATGGTAGTAAAACTATGTGATTGGCCTGATTTTGATAGATGGATGGTTGGATGGATATAGAGATAGAGATAGATATAGAGATAGAGATAGAGATATAGAGATATAGAGATAGAGATAGAGATAGAGATAGAGAGATATAGATATAGATTCTTCTACCACATATGTGCTAGTCGTTCCCGACTCTAGGGGGCGGTGTGCATCTCCGTTTCAAAGCCGAAGAGCCAGCGCTGTCTGAAGACGTCTCCATGGTCATGTGGCCGGCATGACTAAATGCCGAAGGCACACAGAAAGCTGTTCCCTTCCCACCAAAGGTGGTCCCTATTTTTTCTACCTGCATCTTTACATGCTTTCGAACTGCTAGGTTGGCAGAAGCTGGGACAAGAAACAGGAGCTCCCTCCGTTACGTGGCGCTAGGGATTCGAACCGCCGACCTGCCGACCTTTCTGATCGACAAGTGTTCATCGTAAAGGGAGCAGGGCAATCGTAAGCATGAATGCTACGGTCATTAAGCAAACGCAGCAGTCTTAAGGGCGAACCTATTGGACGTCAGTGGCGGTTTTTGTCATAAAACGTGTTTATGCGATGCCGGGATGGTGCCAATGGCCACAAAGGCGGACATCTTGAAATGCTGTCAGGTGACCCTGGGTGGGCGGGACAACCGTCAAAAATTTGGATCCAAGTCGTAAAGCCCCCTTTGTTCTTTAGAGTTGGCCCTTTGAGAGGTCGCTGAGGAAAAAGTCATCCATTGAGAACTATCTATGCATGTTAAAGGAAAAACAAGGGATGTGGCTAAAATGACCTTTTATCAATTCCTTCTTCTCCATTTTAATTATTAATAGTCCAGGGAACCTTAGTGTTGTAGCCTGTTGGCTGCCAGATCCTCTAACACAGGGGTCTCCAACCTTTGCAACTTTAAGTCTGAAGGACTTCAGCTCCCAGAATTCTGGGAGCTGAAGTCCTTCAGACTTAAAGTTGCAAAGATTAGAGACCCTGCTCTAACAGCCCAATCAAAGGAGGAGAAGGCATAGGAGTCAGGATCAGCATCAAGGCAACCTGAAAACACTAAAAGGAAAGAGGGAATGGAGCTGGCAGAGAAAGAGAGAGGGAGAGAGAGAGAGAGAGAGAGGGAGGGAGAGAGAGAAAGAGAGAGAGAGCCTGAGAGCCTTCAGTTATGTCTGTAGGAGGCTGATGAGTGAGAGGAGGAACAACTGCGCCCAGTGCCTGATGCACAGATATGCAGAATGCAGAGAGGAGAGGAGAGCAGTGGAAATCTGTGGGCTGGTCCTTGGGAAGGAAGAGCCACCACTGTTAACGAAGCCCCATCCTTGCTCTGGGGATAAAAGGCAGAGGGCGGAGATGAATAGATGTGGCCAATAACTATTCATCTTCCGGCTGGCCGGCTTTATTATTCTGTTTTGCGGGAGCTGCTGGCGCTCCTAATCAAGGAATCTTTGAGTTCACTTCAGTGGGTTTGTTATGATAGGGGAGCTGGGTCAGAACACTTAGGATGTAAATTACTCCCGTGACGCATGCCAATTGACTTATAATAATAATAACTTTGCATTTATTAACCGCTCCCTCTCCCCACAGGGACCCGGGGCGGTGCACAGGAGAAACTAAAAACAATATAAACAATCAATACAAAATATACAGTTTAAAACACCATTAAACTATGTTATCCCGTGCTAAAAAATTAAAACCCATTAAAATACATTTAAAAATCTATAGACAGAGAGACTATCCAAGGCCGGCCAGTCGAAAGAAATGGGTCTTTAGTTTCATACGGAAGGAGCGGAGGTCCGTGGTCGTTCTGATATCGGGGGGAAGGTCGTTCCAGAGGGCCGGGCCCGCCACAGAGAGAGCCCTTCCCCTGGGCGTCGCCCGCTGACAAAGTCTGGTGGACGGCACCCGGAGAAGTCCCTCTCTGTGGGAGCGAATCGGTCGTGAGGATGTATGGGGCAGGATCCGATCCCGCAGATAGCTAGGTCCCGAGCCATGGAGCGCCTTAAAGATGATAGTTAGCACCTTGAAGCGCACCCGGAAGACGACAGGCAGCCAGTGCAGCTCGCGCAGGAGTGGTGTAACGTGGGCGAACCTGGTGGTCCCCATAATTGCCCGCGCGGCTGCATTCTGAACTAACTGAAGCCTCCGGGTGCACCTCAAGGGAAGCCCCATGTAGAGAGAGTTACAATAGTCCAGTCGGGACTTATCCAAAAGCGAAGAGGATTAAGCCAGGCTATAAATTTCTGGTGACTGCATGGACTAACCCTAACCCTGTCATTTTGGGGCAAAAAAAAAAAAAGCAAAATATTGCTTCAGTCTCATCCTGGAATATTCCTTTTTATTTCATCTGTCCAGTGATTAATCAGTCTGAACTGTATGTAACATATAAACTTCAGCTGGAAATGGACATGTCCTATGTTGTTTTCCTAAATGGCCGGGATGGCGAACCTATGGCACGCATGCCACAGGTGGCACGTGGAGCCATTTCTGAGGGCACGCGAGGTGTTGCCCTGTCAGCTCTAGCGTGCATGCACACGCTGGCCAGCGGATTTTCGGCCTTGATTTTCAGCAGTTTTTTTGTCCTCTGGAGGCTTCAGGAAAGCCTCCCGAAGCCTCCAGAGCAGGGGTCTCCAACCTTTGCAACTTTAAGTCTAAAGGACTTCAGCTCCCAGACTTCTTCAGCCAGCTGGCTGGAGAAGTCTGGAAGCTGAAGTCCTTCAGACTTAAAGTTGCAAAGGTTGGAGACCCCTGCTCCAGAGAGTGAAAAATGGACTTACCGGGCTTCTGGGAGGTAGGTGTTTCTGCCCTCTCCAGGCTCCAAGAAAGTTGTGCATGCATGCGTGGGGCAGCAGGGCGGGGTGTCACACATGCATGCACAGGGGGCATGGCATGGGGAGATTAAATTATGGGGGTGGGCACCCGAGTGCGTGCCATAGTGCGCAAGTGCGTGCATTTGGCACCCAAGACGAAACAGGTTCGCCATCCCTGCTATATGTGGTTTGCCACTGTCTGTCACAACAGATTTTTCAGCATTTGACTTAGTCCAGCCTACAGTTTTTCAATCTTGGCAACTTAATTTAAAATAAGTGCAGCAATGATAGTCTCCTTCTGCTGGTTCACTATGAGACTATGGCGTCAGCACTCTAGATATCAGTAGTGCAATTTAGCTGGTTCTATCCGGTTTGGAGTCTATCCGGTAGCGGCGGGAGGCTCCGCCCACCCACCCACCCACCCACCCAGATGTCCCATTTTTGACAGTCGGCGCATGCGCGGAAGGTCTTCTGCATGCATAGAGGTGGCGCGCAGGCTCACATTTGCAAACCAGTAGCGAAGTTAACTTGATTTCAACCGTTAGATATGTATTTGAACTCCCAGTATTAGCTGCAACGCTGTGGTTGAGTTTAGGCATCTTCCGAAGCCAAATCCCTCCCAAAACACAATTTATTTTAGCGTGATGAAGGAATTAAATCATTTTTGTTAGAATAACCTGACTTCTAGGTTCATAGTTAAACAAACTAATTTGAAAGTCACCAAGCTGAGAAAGCACCAAGGAACCCCACAAATTAATAATTAACACGGGAGATTTTAACCTGCTGAATTTCCCCTTGGTGCAATTCCAGGATGGATCTGCTCACAGTTCTACTATTCCTCACCAATTATTTAATGGAGAGAGGAAATTGGCGGAAACTTTTCTCCTGATGTGGCTAACAGGGGTGGTTTACTGTTCTCACTCCCTCCCGACACAAGACAAATGACTAGACTGACTGCTACTTGGCAGCTTGCCTGAACTAACCTTGACTAGAAGATAACACGATACCAACTCACCGACTCTGAAAAACTCTCTGACTCTGAAAAACCTCTCTGCGTTGTTTCCTGCAAACCTTTCGATGTACCGAGGATTTCTTTTAAAGCCTCTTGGGAGGGGCCAGTCAATTAGGCAGCTGCTACTGATTATCTCCAACTGCGTCGTTCTGCTAATTGCCGTTGCCTCCTCTCAATCCTTCTTAGCCTGACATCAGGGACAAACTGGGCTTCCTCCTCCCCACTACTCCAAGCCCCAGGTGCCTCCTGATGCCTAGCTGGGCTCTCTGCTCTCTCACTCTCGGCCTCCTCCTCTAGAGCAGACTCATAGGACTCCTCACTAGAGGAATCCATCAGCAGCTCACCCCGAGCCGGCTGGGCCACAACAGTTTACTATTAGGTCTGACTTGGGCAGCTCTCTCTTCGCCATGATCCCAAACCATTTTTGTTGCGTCAGATTATCTTCCTTTTTCTTTTTAATATTTCAAGCCACGACTAAGAATATGCGACTCCCCGTGGCAGGTTTGGCCCTTAAAGCCAAGCAAAACATGTTTAGTGTAATTGCTGATTGTATCACCGTCTCTGCTTCCCTGCCTTATCTAGGTTTGTTGAGACTGGCTTTCCCCAAATATGTTCAGATCATAAAAGCATCAAGCTGGAGGATAGATATTTTCTCAGCCTTCCATTTTTTAAAAATTGAATAAAGGAAATATTTTATTACGGGCAAAAATGCCCTGGGATCAATTGATTAATTGAATGGACTTGGGGTAAAAAGTCAGTTACGACCCATCTTCAATGTTACAACACTTAATGAGTTTTCAAAGTTGGGCACACTCACATTTGCGAATCGGTAACGAAGATAAGTAGATTTCAACCCTGGTCCATTTGCAACTTCGAAAAGTCATTAAGCTGAGGACTTCTTGTAGTTTGATTTGAGAAGCTTTGATCAAACTAAATTTTATCTCCACCTGCAGATTTCATTATATGAAAAACATAATGTCCATATAGAAACAGGGATTTGTTTGTTTTTCCTGTTCAAAATTGTGCATATTACCAAACTAGCTGTTCCCGGCTACACGTTGCTGTGGCCCAGTCTGGTTAAATGGCCAACCAATCTGTGTGTAGATCTACACCTGCACACACAAACACGTACACGCAACCATTGTATAACCCCCAACCTACCTACCTACTGTATTTCTCCATCTCCCTCTCTATCAACCTACCTACCTACCTACCTACCTACCTACCTACCTACCTACCTACCTACCTACCTACCTACCGTATTTCTCCCTCCGTCTCTCTCTCTCTCTCTCTCTCTCTCTACCTACCTACTGTATTTCTCCCTCTCCCTCTCCCTCTCTATCCCTCTACCTACCTACCTACTGCATTTCTTCCCTCCCTCTCTCTATCCCTATAGTTGCCTACCTACCTACCTACTGTATTTCTCCTTGAATCTTATGGGCAGAGTATTTTATGTCATTAAGGATGACATAATACCTGTGGCCCACTGCTCTCTCTGTATCCATCGACCTACCTTTTTTACAATTTTTTACATTTCCATTGCGTGTACCTGGCACAGCTGTGACATCTACACAATCTATATATATCATTGGTGCCGTATTTGAAAGGAACGTTGTGTGAAAATTTGGAAGCGATCGGTGCAGGACTTTCGGAGGTTAGCGGTTTTGAACAAACTCATAGTTACATTTTGATTTATATAGATTAAGCAACATTTTACGGTAGAAGACATTGTTTTTTGTTAAAGAAGACTTCAGATGATGCCATGCTCTAGTATAATTTAATGAGAAATGATGTGATCAGGATGCAACCTTTAAAAATCTTGACTGGTCTGAAATACTTAAGTTTTATTTTCCCCACACAAAAAATAGCTAATTATGATAATTTTTTTTGTACCAAAACCAAAAGCTTATTGGTGTTTGTATATTAAAATATATTATGCAGCTTTTTTCAAAGCTAAACACCCCAAGAATAGCAGCAACAAAATATTTATGTGAGAACATCTTAGGTATATTTATTAAATATATTACATAAATACACATGACTATAAGACTAGTCGTATGGATAGGAACTTTTAAGTGTGTGTATGTGTGTATAATAGAGGGGATCAACCCTGACTGTTCTTTGGAAGGCCAGATCCTGAAGATTAAACTCAAATACTTTGGCCACCTAATGAGAAGGAAGAACTAGCCTCATGCTGGGAACGATGGAGGGCAAAAGAAGAAGAAAGGGACAGCAGAGAAGGAGGTGGTTGGATGGAGTCACTGAAGCAGTCGGTGTGAGCTTCAATGGACTCCAGAGAATGGGAGAGGACAGGAAGGCCTGGAGGAACGTTGGCCATGGGGTCGCGATGGGTTGGACACGACTTCGCAACTAACAACAATGTGTGTATGAGAGAGAGGAGGGAGGGAGAGAGAACGAGAGAGAGAGAAAGAAAGAGGGGCAGAGAAAAAGAGAAAGGGTGGGAGGGATAGGGAAAGAAAGAAAGAGAGAGAAAGAGAGAGAATGACACGTGTAATTGAGAAAAATTGTAGCAATGACGCCACTATAAAAATTAATCAATCAGCAACAAAACTTGGCATCTCCGTCTATTTATCAGCATTATCAGACAGAGTAATTTATTTATTGCATCAAGAACATCTGTCGAAGCATTGAGGATGGTGCCACCTCATTGAGTTTAATAATCAGGCAGGAATGTAGAAGAGCCTATGCTAAGTCATCAAGGACTTTTGATTTGGGGCCTCCAAACTGATAAAATTTTGGAGAAAGATTGACAGGGAAAAATTACAGCAGGGCTTGTATCAATTTTCTGCTGACTAGGGAATTATGGGGATTGAAGTGTACATGTCTTCCAGTGGTCAAGGTTGAGAAACACTCTTCTAAAGTGTAGACATAAGTTGATCATCCTTTAACTTTCTGTTATGACACCGCGGAGAGTAATCTGAACTTATTTGTTTTTATTGGGACCTTCAGCATTCCAAATCCAGCTACAAAACTATATATTTATTCCCCATACTCCAAATTAGAGCTCAGGATTGACTTAAGATAGGTAGGTAGGTAGGTAGAGGGATAGAGAGAGAGAGGGAGAAATACAGTAGTTAGGTAGGTAGGTTGGTAGGTAGGTAGGTAGATGGATAGATAGAGAGGGAGAAATACAGTAGGTAGGTAGGTAGGTAGGTAGGTAGGTAGGTAGGTAGGTAGGTAGGTAGGTAGGTAGGTGGATAGATAGAGAGGGAGGGAGAAATACAGTAGGTAGGTAGGTAGAGGGATAGATAGATAGGGAGAAACACAGTAGGTAGGTAGAGGGATAGAGAGGGAGAGGAAGAAATACAGTAGGTAGGTAGGTAGTGGGATAGAGAGAGAGAGGGAGAAATACAGTAGCTAGGTAGAGAGGGAGAGGGAGAAATGCAGTAGGTAGGTAGGTAGGTAGAGGGGTAGAGAGGGAGAGGGAGAAATACAGTAGGTAGGTAGGTAGGTAGGTAGGTAGGTAGGTAGGTAGGTAGGTAGGTAGAGGGGTAGAGAGGGAGAGGGAGAAATACAGTAGGTAGGTAGGTAGGTAGGTAGGTAGAGGGGTAGAGAGGGAGAGGGAGAAATACAGTAGGTAGGTAGATAGGTAGGTAGAGGGGTAGAGAGGGAGAGGGAGAAATACAGTAGGTAGGTAGGTAGGTAGGTAGGTAGGTAGGTAGGTAGGTAGGTAGTAGTGCTGGGTTCCTCTTCCCATCGCTACCGGTATGCTGCGCACGGGGCCGGGCATCCTGGCATTCCATCACCCCTGCAACACCCAGCTGCTTGTCAGAGGTCACGCAGGCGCCACACGCTGTGCGTGCATGCACAATGGGCTGGTTGCCATAAAAACTAGTATGGAACGTGGGCTGGCAGGTGGGCCTAACGAACCACCGTACCCCCTCACCATACTGGTATGGTGGCTGCTGCTCCCGGTTACTGCAGGTACCCCCATATTAGGCTATACCAGCTGGAACCCACCACTGGTAGGTAGATAGTGTGTGTGTGTGTGTGTGTGTGTGTGTGTGTGAGTGAGAGAGAGAGAGAGAGAGAGAGAGAGGGAGAGGGAGAGGGAGAGGGAGAGGGGGAGGGGGAGAGAGGGAGGGAGGGAGAATAAAAAAAGAGACTCTGGAAAGAGTGCAGAGAAGACCATCAAACAATATGGCTGGAGGCTAAAACATAGAAAGAACAAGGCATGCACAAAAAGAGAAGGCCAAAGAATGTGAGGCAGATCCAGAAGAAGATGGAAGGACAAAAGCGAAGACACAATACAACAGCATCAAACAACAATGGCCGAGGCTGCCAGAAGTGAAAAATTAGAGCTTTGTATCTCCCTTGACACCTGAAGTGGTAAAGGAAGAGGAGAGGAGGAGAAGAAAAAGGAGGAGGAGGAGGAGGAGCCCTGGAAAGAGTGTGGAGAAGAGCAACAAAGTTAATTAGAGGACTGGAAGGCCCTATGAAGACTGGTTGCAGGAACTGGGTATGTCTAATCCAGTGGTGGGTTTCAAATTTTTTTAGAACCTACTCTGTAGGTGTGGCCTATTTTGTGGGCGTGGCTTGGCAGTCATGTGACAGGGTGGGAGTGGCCACCTTTTAAAATGTGGGGAAACTCATTTAACAACGCTCTTGCTTAGCAACCAAAATTTTGGACTCAATTGTGATGATAAATTCTTTCTTTCTTTCTTTCTTTCTTTCTTTCTTTCTTTCTTTCTTTCTTTCTTTCTTTCTTTCTTTCTTTCTTTCTTTCTTTCTTTCTTTCTTCCTTCCTTCCTTCCTTCCTTCCTTCCTTCCTTCCTTTCCTTTCCTTTCCTTCCCGTTGGGTCACTGGAAGCGGCGGGCCAGATTTACTTCCAGGTACGCCGGTGGAACCCCTCTCACCGGTTCTCTAAATTTCACCAACCGGCTCTCGCGAGTAGGTGCGAGCCTGCAGAAACCCACCACTGGTCTAATCTAATGAAAAGAAGGACCGGGGGAGACATGATAGCAATGTTCCAATATTTGAGGGGCTGCCACAAAAAAAGCGGGGCTCAACCTATTCCCCAGAGCACCTGAGGGCAGGACAAGAAGCAAAGGATGGAGTTTCCACGGGATTAAATATCTGAATAGGATGTGCAAATGGGTAAATAGAAGTGTGCCAACTTAGTTTCTTCTCAATATCCTAAGAATTCCATTCCCTCTTTTCTTCCTTGCTGGAAGCAACTGCAAAATCCGAAGATGAAATACAGTCCGTTGACGTCTACTTGAATATGATAGAATTTCTTGCATGGCTGGGAATGCTGCAGGTGTGAAATTTGGTGGGCTTCGCGATTAGAAGTCCATCACCACAAATCCTTCTTGGACTAGTCCCATTAGACAGCTTTAAAAGGACGAGTGGAAAGGAGAAAGAGAGGAAGGGATGGTGGGGAAAGAACCAAAAACAAGGCAAGGTTGTTTTTACCCCCCCTCCTTTTTTTATCAAAGCGGTGCTAATTGAGTTTAAAAAGAGAGGAGCTCTTTGAATCTCAAGCGGAGTTCCCCCTCCCCTTGCTCCCGCAAACAACATTGGGCAGGCTATTTATCTTTTATGATAAAGGCTACTCTGCTGCTATCAGCGTCGTATATTATCCATACAGCGGCAATATATTTTCCAGAGCGGCGGCAAGACAGGGCTATAAAACAAAATGGCAAGGGTCCAGGAGTCTGTGATTGGACAGGACAATCTCAACGCCCTCCAGATCCGTTACAGGGGTGGGCTGCTGGGGGCTCCGCAGGGGTTCGGGAGAACCTCTAGCTAATATTCTGTGCAGTTCGGAGAAGCCCCTGGCTGGCCATGCCCTTCCCTCCCAAGAGTTCCCACGCGGCCCATTTTGGATGCAGGCAAGTGCAAGGCTCAGGGAGGCATTAATACGGCCCCACCGGAAGTTTGGGGAGGCCAGAAACAGGTCTGTTTCCAGCCTCCAGAGGACCTCCATAGCCTGGGGAGGCGGTTTTTGCCCTCCCAGAGGCTCGAGGAAAACCTCAGGACCCCTGTGAGGGCCAAAATACCGCCGCCCCCCCCCCGCTGCCATGGTGCAGGAGGCTGAGTAGACCACACCCACCATGACCACGCCCACCCAGCAACTGGGCAGAGACTACCTTGATACAATTTTTGAAGCCCACCATAGCAGATGTAACCATGCCCATGCACAGTCTATTTTCCAAGTAGACATACCGACTACTCAAACTCCTTAATTCAGTTGTAGTGGCTAAGGCACTGGCCTAGAAACTAGGAGACGAAGAGTTCTAGTCCTGCCTTAGCCATGAAAGCCAGCTGGGTGACTTTTGGCCAATCACAAGGAGACAGGGAATTCTAGTCTCACTTTAGGCATGGAAGCCAGCTGGGTCATTTTGGGCCAATCACTAGGAGGCAGTGAGTTCTAGTTCTACCTTACACATGAAAACCAGCGACTTTAGCCCAAGGGTGTCAAACTGGCAGCCCATGGTCCGAATGGTCCGAATGCATCATATCATGCCCAGCATATCTGCAAAGACAAAAAAACCCATCGCGATATGTCACATGACATGATCAACTTTGACACCTGTGCTTTAGCCCAATCAGCAGGAGACAGGGAGTTCTAGTCCCGCCTTACACATGAAAGCCAGCTGGATCATTTTGGGCCAATCACCAGGAGGCAGTGAGTACTGCCTTAGCCACGAAAGGTAGTTGGGTGACCTTGGACCAATGGTTCTCTCTCAGCCCAACCCACCTCACAGAGTTATTGTTGTGGGGAAAATAGGAGGAGGAAGAAGTGTTATGTCTTGAGTTATAAAGTAATGAAGATGCTATAGACACCTAATAAATAAATGAAATGCATAGATATTTGTTGACTTCGGCATGTCATTTCTCTGGGCTAACTGAACCATGATTTATTTATATCTTAAATTTCTCATTTTATGAACTAGGAAATACAATTTCCTGAGTTTGAAAGACATTGAGTCATAAACTAACTATACGGATGGATTTGTAGAATATGCGAAGTTAATTGGAGCTGGCTGGTTTGTAAGTCAGTGTGCTCGGTGGATACATTAACATCTTTACTTACTTTACTTTATTGGATTTATGGACTACTCCCTTTCCCAGAAGGGACTCGGGGCAGTGCACAGGAAATTAAAAACACATAAAACATAACAATATACAAAATTTAAAACCAAATTAAATTATTAACCCTGTGCTAAAATTTATAAAGTCATTAAAATTATTTCCCTTAAAAACCAATTTAAAACAATTTAACGTCAGACTATAGGCTAGGTGGAGTAAATTAGGCCAGGCCGGCCTGTTGGAAAAAATAAGTCTTTAGTTTCTGGCGGAAGGAGCGGAGGTCTGTAATTATTCTGAGATTGGGGGGGTAGGTCGTTCCAGAGGGTTGGGTCCACCACAGAGAAGGCCCTTCCCCTGGGTGTCGCCCGCTGGCATTGCCTAGTGGACGGCACCCAGAGAAGTCCCTCTCTGTGGGAGCGAATTGGGCGAAGGGATGTATGGGGTAGGATGGTGAATGTAGTTTCCCTAATCTGATCACCGTGTAGGCAAAATGTGGAAATATAGTTATAACCAGGGGTGGGTTGCAGCCAGCATTGCTGTCGGTTTGCTGCTTGTGTGTGAAGAGTTGACTGCAAATTGTTCTGTGCATGTGGAGAACATGAAAAAAAATAGTAGAAAACAAGCTGGTAAAGGCAGCGGCCACCGGGGAACCAGTTTGGGGGTGTGGCCAGCCTGCCATCCCTACCAGTTCAGTGACCCAGTCCCAATTTCCACTACTTCCAATTAAAACCTGGCGTAGTTTTAATTGGCTTTTATTAGGGGTTTTAGAGGGTATTTTAGAACAGGCTTGTGTTTAATTTATTTTTAGTATATTTTTAGTATAGGTATTGTATCAGATGTTTTATTGTTGTTTTTACTATCGCCTGTTCACCGCCCTGAGTCCCGTAAGGGAGAAAGGGCGGTATATAAATCCAAATAAACATAAACATACTGGTTCGCCCAAACCACTGGTAGCAACCCACCTCTGGTTACAACTAACTGCCTTTGGTTAAGGTATAAAAATGCCCCAAATCTCTATCTATAAAAGTGAAAACCACTGATGCCAGATCACGAAATCTTTAGAACTGCAAAGTCTAAAAACTTGAAATGTGGCACGTATGTTCCTCTTAGCTTCTAGGTGCTTGCTTAGAAAGGATTTTTCAAAATGACCGCCAGATCATTAGTATTTGTTATATTATTATCATTATCATTATCATTATCATTATTATTATTAAAACACTCTAATGCTAAGGCATTCCACTCTCCCCTCCCCACCTGAAAAGATTTCTGTTCAAACTGCCACTTGGGCATGGCCAGCATGTGTCTCATCTGGAGAGGAGGCAGAGAAGGAGATAAGAGAGGAGAGGTTTCTGTGTGGGGCAAGGCTGAGGGAGAGAAGGGAATAAGATAGAGGACGCTTCTGTGGGGCAAGCCTGAGGGAGAGGAAGGAGGAGGAGGGGGAGGAAGAGGAGGAAGAGAAGGAGGAGAAGGAAGAGGGAGGGAGAGAGTGTTACGTACAGTTAATGTTGAGAGCTAGACTAAAAGTTTAAACAGACAGCAAATCAAACATTACATTTTTACTCTGAGTTGTAAAGGAAATAAAGGCTGCTGAAGTGTGTGGGCATTATTGAGATTTAGTACCTGTGCATAAGGCGAGCAGCAGTGACGTTCTTATTTCTTATAAGGTTTCAGGATTTGGAGACAGTATCAACAGCCAAGATCAGAGGAGCGTGCAGCTCAATATTAAATTGTTTGCCTGTGGGAAATCTGGCTTCGAACACGCAGACATCCCTTTGAATAATATCCTTTCTCCTTTGCTCATGTTTACTATAAGGGGAACTGTTAGATCAGACAAAGGATTCCGACTCAGGCATGGTCAAAACAACAGGAACGTTTATTCACACTATTTACAACACACACAAGATTCAACTGGCAAGGTTTCTTCTCTGGCAACCTCTTATATAGAGTTACCAGGCAGGAAACTCCTAGCAATGCACTTGCAACATTGTAACTCCTTTCCAGACAGATTCCAGACAGCTTGTCTCTGTTAATCACTGCAGCTGCTGGCTCAGTTCCGGAATGCGGTGACTCATAGGTTACCAGACGAGCTGTCTGGGACATAGGCTTGGGGACTCAACACTCCTTCCCCCATAGTCAGTGCGCATGTGTCTAGGTTCTCTGTCCAACACAGTACATGCGCACGCGTAGTCGTTCAGATAGGCGGGGCGGTGTCGGGTCCGCCCTGACCGCCTTAGTTCTTGAGGAGGCTCCTCCCTGTGGGACACGGAGCCTTCGCCTACGTCATCGCGGCCTGCCCTCGGAGGTGGAGTCGCCGTAGGCGGCAATGGCGACCCTAGCAAGTCCGGGTGAGGGGGCGTGGCGACCGGGCTTGAGGTAGTTGGCATTTGCTGGCGAGTATTATTCTGGTAGGGTGGTTCCCCGATGGGCGAGGCCCCCAGCTGAGAGTCAGATTGGGCTGTGAGGTCCTGGCGGTCTCCCCGTGCTGTTCCCGCCGATACGAGGTCTGGACCGGCTAGGGACTCCGGGGTTCCAAACAACTGCTCGGCTTGAGCAGAGAACAACGGCCCAACGGGGGCCAACGGGCAGGAACGGCCTGGCATGGTGACTGCTGTTTCGGGCAGGCGGCGCCTCAGTTGATCCAGGTGGCGCCGCCACTCGGATCCATCCTGAAGGCCGACTCTGTAAGAACAGGGTCCGGTTACGTCCAAAATGGTTGCGGCAATCCATCGCGGCTCCCCTGAAAAGTTCCTTGCCCAAACCAGGTCCCCAATTTCAAATAAACGAGGAGTGGGAATCTGCAGGTTGCCCCTCTGCAACCCGTCGTAATCGGGGTGCAGTCTGTCCAGAGTGGTCCGCAAGCGTCGGCCCATCAAGAGCTCCGCGGGGCTTTTCCCTGTGGCTGGGCAAGGTGTGACATGCTGTCCCAAAAGGTACGCGGCCACCCTTGCCTGCCAGTCCCCTTTATCCAAACGGGCCAAGGCTTCCTTGGCTGAGCGCACGGCTCGTTCCGTGCGTCCATTAGACGCCGGGTGATAAGGGGCGACTGGCGCGTGGCGGATCCCTTGGGTGGCCAGAAAGTCCAAGAAGGTGGAGGATTGAAATTGGGGTCCGTTGTCGGACACAACGACGTCCGGCAACCCGTGGGTCGCGAACAGACGGCGCAAGGCACGCACCGTGCTCTCCGCTGTGGTGGAAGCCATGAGAATCACCTCCACCCAGCGTGAGAACGCATCCACCACCACGAGGAAATTCTGGCCATGGAAGGGACCCGCGAAATCCAAGTGGAGCCTGGACCATGGGCACCTGGGGGCGTCCCACTCCCTCGGCGGGGAGACCGGCGGGGCCGGCCGGGACGATTGGCAGGAGGAGCAGGCGGCCACCCATTCCGCCACTTCAGCGTCCATGCCGGGCCACCAGACATAGCTCCGGGCCAATGCCTTCATACGGACGATGCCTGGGTGGTTGGCATGGAGCGACTGAAGAACCATGTGCCGGAGAGGGGAAGGGACGATGACCCGATCTCCCCAACACAAGCACCCGCAATGGAGCGAGAGCTCCAGCTGGCGTGACTTGTAAGGCCGAAAGTTTTCAGCCACACTGCCCGAAGGCCAGCCCCTCAGCACCCATCCGCAGACCTGGGCGAGGACGGGGTCTGCGCGGGTGTGAGCGGCAACGGCGGAAGAGGACAGGGGCAAGTCCGACTCCGCGACCATCAGGACAGAGAGAGCAGGCACAGGGGCCGGATCCGGCCCCGGGAGAGGGCAGCGGCTTAGGGCATCAGCATGCCCTATCTGCTTGCCAGGACGGTATAGCAGCGTATAGTCATACGCTGCCAGGAATTCCGTCCAGCGGGTCATCCTGGGCGACAGGATGGGGGGTGTCGGACGGTCACCGGCCAATAGCCCAAGGAGCGGCTTATGGTCCGTGACAACAGAAAAGGTCCGCCCATAGAGGTAATTGTGGAACTTCTTAATCCCGGACACTACAGCCAAAGCCTCCTTGTCGATTTGGCTGTAGTTTCTCTCCGTTTGAGACATTGTCCGGGAGTAAAAAGCAATGGGGGCTTCCGAGCCGTCTGGAAAGACGTGGCTAAGGACAGCCCCCAGGCCAAAAGGGGAGGCATCGCACGCAAGCGTCAGAGGAAGCCTGTCATGGTACTGGACTAGTACCGCATCTGACGTGAGCATGGCTTTGACAGCCGCGAACGCGTGTGCTTCGCGGCTGCCCCAGTGCCAGGCCGCGGATCGGTCGAGCAACCGATGCAACGGCTCGGCTAGCGATGCCTTATGGGGAATAAACGGCGCGTAGAAATTCAAAAGGCCGAGGAATGCCTGCAGCTCCGTTTTGGAGGCAGGAGTGGGGGCCTTTTGGATGGCCTCGACCTTGGAGGGGGTTGGGTGAATTCCTTGGGCGTCAATCATGAAACCCAGGAATTCCACCCTAGGCGCAGCAAACATACATTTGCTGCGTTTCAACTTTAAACCCGCGCCCCTGAAAACTCTGAGGACCTTCCGTAACGTTTTGGCGAGTTCTGATATGCTGGAAGCAGCAATCAGGACGTCGTCAAAATACGGTACAACGCCAGGGAGCCCATGGAGCAGTCGCTCCATGAGGCTCTGGAAGATCCCCGGGGCTACGGACACGCCGAATTGGAGACGGCGACAGCGGAAAGCCCCACGGTGGGTCACGATGGTCTGCGCTTCCGCAGCCTCGTCATCCACCGGGAGCTGTTGGTAGGCCTGCGCCATATCCAGTTTCGCGAACACTCGACCTCGTCCCAATGAGTGGAGTAGGTCTTGCACCACCGGAACCGGGTATGGGTTCGCCTGAAGCCAGAGGTTGATCGTCGACTTATAGTCGGCGCAGATCCTCACAGACCCGTCGGGCTTAATGGGGACCACAATTGGGGTCTCCCATTTCGCCTGATCGACGGGTTCGAGCACGCCCTGCGCCACCAATCGATCCAATTCCGCTTCAACCTTGGGCTTCAGCGCGAACGGCAGCCTGCGGGCCTTCAAGCGGACTGGAGCAACCTGGGGGTCCAAATTTAGGGAAACTGGAGTGCCTTTGTACGTTCCTAAGCTGCCATCAAAGACGTCGTTGAACTCTCTGATTACTTCGTCTACCGGAGAACTGGCTGGCACGCTGTGTACTCCTTGGACTGACAGTCCCAAGGCTGGAAACCAGTCCAATCCGATCAAGGCAGCTAGAGGTTTGGCCACTACCAGGATGGGAAGGGATCCGTGGAAGGGGCCGTAGTCTACTCTCACTCTGTGCAGACCTAGAATGGGAATTTGTGAGCCCTGGTAATCTTTCAGGATCGTCGCTGTGGGGCCGAGATCCCGCTTCCTGAGCTTGGGGCAAAGCTTAACTAAATGCGCCCAGGACATGAGTGATCTAGAGGACCCTGAATCTATTTCCATTTTTACCCCCACCCCCTCTAAGCAAACCACTGTTGACAGTCTCCTACTCTCTGCCTGGTCGTAGCTTAGAGCTGGGGGCATCTCCGCCAGCGCGAAGCAGTCGGTCGGCTGTGGCTGGTAGCGTCCTGAACACTTCTGCGACCCTCGTTGTCCTGGTGGAACGGTTCTGGAGGCGGCAGCTGGCGTTGTCACTGGAGTGGCAGCACGGCACACAGCTGCTAGGTGTCCTTTCCTGCCACATCTGCGGCACACCGATGCCTTGAATGGGCACTCTGGTCTCTGGTGGGCCCCTCCGCAGCCTAGGCAGTTCCCGGACTTCTGCTGCGGTGTGAATGCGCGATTCAGCACGCGCCCGGTCACCCTCATGCAGTCCCCACGGTCTTCCTCCTCCAGCTCATCCAGCGGCGCTATTTCGTCTACCAGACACGCTCGTGGAGTGGGGAAAAGAGGAGGGCGCGCGCGGCCCATGTCGGATGTGGAGATCTCCGACAATTCTGTCGCGCGTGCTTCTTCCACCGCTTGCTCGAGAGTCAGGACAGTTTTTGAAAGCAAGCGGCGCTTTAGGCGGATGTCTCTTACGCCGCATACAAACTGCTCCAGTAGGGATTCCTCCAGGAAGCCAGCAGGGAACTCGCAGGGGATTGCGGTCGCTCTCAATTTCTGCAGGAACTCGGCTACCGACTGTTGCGGCTGTTGCACACATTGCCTGAATGCATAGCGATGCGCTATGCGGGAAGGCGCCGGCGCGTAGTGTGCTCTCAGGCGGCCCAGGAGATCGTCCCACGGCACTTCGTGCACCGCTGCGGGTGCTGCTATGGTTCGGGCGGTAGCAAACAATTCAGGGCCGCCGCACTGGAGGAATAGGCTCAGCTTCCTGGCAGGCGCGAGTTCGCCGTAGTCGCTGGCTATCAAGAAGCACTCGAACCGGGCTAAGAAGGAAGCCCATTGTTCCTTCATCGGGTCGAACGGTGCAAACGGAGGCATTGTCGCCGTAGCCATGGTGAGGCTGTGCGTCGCGCTGCGCTCTGTTGTTGAAGTATTCGTTACCCGTTGCGTTCTAAGGCCACGGCCTGAATCCCACCCTCGTCGCCAGTGTTAGATCAGACAAAGGATTCCGACTCAGGCATGGTCAAAACAACAGGAACGTTTATTCACACTATTTACAACACACACAAGATTCAACTGGCAAGGTTTCTTCTCTGGCAACCTCTTATATAGAGTTACCAGGCAGGAAACTCCTAGCAATGCACTTGCAACATTGTAACTCCTTTCCAGACAGATTCCAGACAGCTTGTCTCTGTTAATCACTGCAGCTGCTGGCTCAGTTCCGGAATGCGGTGACTCATAGGTTACCAGACGAGCTGTCTGGGACATAGGCTTGGGGACTCAACAGGAACTGCTGGGGAGTGTTGGAAGAAGTTATTTAAGGGCGGAAAAGTTTCAAGAATTATTTGTTGCGATTTAATTTGAGATTAGCGCACGCTGTGTCTTTAAAGGCACGAAAAAGATATTTCTAATGCAACTACCGTGTTTCCCCGAAAATAAGACAGGGTCTTATTTTCTTTTGACACCCCATTCCCCCAAATAAGTACTTGGCCTTATTTTCAGGGAGGTCTTATTATTTTTGAGGTGCAGGAGATGGCAAATGTGGTCACCTCGTGGCTGCTGCTGTGTTGCAATATTATACAATACAATACAATAGCAGAGTTGGAAGGGACCTTGGAGGTCATCTAGTCCAACTCCCTGCCTAGGCAGGAAACCCTATACCATTTCAGACAAATGGCTATCCAACATCTTCTTCCAGGGTTGGGGCATTCACAACCTCTGGAGGCAAGCTGTTCCACTAGTTAATTTTTCTAATTGTCAGGAAATTTCTCCTCAGTTCTAAGTTGCTTCTCTCCTTGATTCGTTTCCACCCATTGCTTCTTGTTCTGCTCTCAGGTGCTTTGGAGAATAGCTTGACTCCCACTTCTTTGTGGCAACTCCTGAGATATTGGAAGACTGCTATCATGTCTCCCCTAGTCCGTCTTTTTTATTAAACTAGACATCCCTAGTTCCTGCAACCGTTCTTCATACGGTTCATATTTTTGGGGAGGGCTTATTTTAGCGCATGTGCTCAAAAGCCCGATTGGGCTTATTATCCAGGGAGGTCTTATTTTTGCCAAAACAGGGTAGTGAGGAACAAACACAGAGAGAACAAGCTGGCTTTCTGTTACTGTAAAAGTTCCTTTGTTTCATTTTGATTGACAGCCACTATTCGGAGCTCAGTACAGAGAGTCCTCGACTTACACCGTACTAGAGCTCAGAATTTCCATCATAAGACCTGATGGTCATAAGCCAAGGCATCCACTTACAATACAATAGCAGAGTTGGAAGGGACCTTGGAGGTCTTCTAGTCCAACCCCCTGTCCAGGCAGGAACCTTATACCGTTTCAGACAAATGGCTATCCAACATCTTCTTGAAGACTTCCAATGTTGGGGCATTCACAACTACTGGAGGCAACTTCTGTTCCACTGATTAATTGTTCTCACTGTCAGGAAATTTCTCCTCAGTTCTAAGTTGCTTCTCTTCTTGATTAGTTTCCATCCATTGCTTCTTGTTCTACCCTCAGGTGCCTTGGAGAACAGCTTGACTCCCTCTTCTTTGTGGCAGCCCCTGAGATACTGGAAGACTGCTATCATGTCTCCCCTAGTCCTTCTTTTCATTAAACAAGACATCCCCAGTTCCTGCAACCGTTCTTCATATGTTTTAGTCTCCAGTTCCCTAATCCTCTTTGTTGCTCTTTTCTGCACTCTTTCCGGAGTCTCCACATCTTTTCTACATCATGGCGACCAAAACTGTATGCTGTATTCCAAGTGTGGCCTTACCAAGGCATTATAAAGTGGTATTAACCCTTCATGTGATCTTGATTCTATCCCTCTGTTTATGCAGCCTAGAACTGTGTTGGCTTTTTTGGCAGCTGCTGCACACAGCTGGCTCCTATTTAAATGGTTGTCCACTAAGACTCCAAGATCCCTTCCACAGTTGCTACTATTGAGCAAGATACCACCTATACTGTACCTGTACCTGTGCATTTGAATTTTGAATTTGAATTTATTTGACTTTTATACCGCGCCTATCTCCCCGAAGGGACTCAGGGCGGTGCACAGGAAATTAAAACAAATATAAACATATAATAAATAGACACACCATAAATAATACAACACAATAAAAACGGATTAAATTTGGAAAACCCTGTGCTAAAAATTCACTAAAAAATCCCACTAATTAAAACCTTATATCAAATTAAAACATTAAAATTTGGTTTTTCTTGCCTAAATGTAGAACCTTACTCTTTTCACCATTGAATTTCATTTTATTAGATAGTGCCCAATGTTCAGGTTTGTCAAGATCCTTCTGTATCTTAAGCCTATCTTCTGGAATGTTGGCTATTCCTGCCAGCTTGGCCTGCCAACGTGACCAACTCGATTTTACAACTTTTTTTGCAGTGGTTGTTAAGTGAACATCATGGTCATGTAGCCAATGCGGTGGTCGTTAAGCAAATCCATTTGTTCTTATGGATGCTATTGCTGGGAACAAGCAAAAAAAGTCGTAAATCACGGTCACATAACTGTAAAATGTTGCAACCAGACATATAAGCGAGTCGAGAGCCTGAAATGCATCATGTGTATCAGGCCATTAAGGCCCAAGCCAATCTATTCTACATAACAAAGATTATTTGCACCCCCCACCAAGGTTCAACCAAACTTAGCATGCAGACAACCTACAAAGCTAGCTATGACCTCTGACAGTAGCCAATCAGGATACTCCTCCTGTTCCCCAGGAAGTTCAAAGCCCAGGAGAGGGCATAAAATCAAGAGACTCTCAGCATCTTGGCCAACATTTTGGTTGCTAAGCAAGAGCGTTGTTAAGTGAGTTTCACCACATTTTGCAAGTTGGCCACGCCCATCCAGTCACATGACTGCCAAGCCACTCCCACAAAGCAGGACACACCTACAGAAGAGGTTCTAAAAAATTTTGAAGCCCACCATTGATATGTACAAGTATAGTCTGAAATGTAGCACCACAAACAGTGTATATTGTCTGTACTCTTTGCTGTTTGTTGCAAGGAGGCAAATTGCTGGGAGGCAAATGCAGATTTTTTTCCTCCTTATTTTCCTCCCCAAAAGCTAGCTGCGTCTTATACTTCGGAGCATCTTACACTCTGAAAAATGCGGTAATTCAAACCACCTTAAAAACAATCGCTGTAAAATATCCTGCTCGTCATTCCAAGCAGACAGCTCTGGCCTTTATCATGGTCCGTTCGAAATCCAGACTTTTTTTTTTCATCCTGCAGGTTTATTGATCTTCAGTCGTGGAGTAAACAGGCCCAGTTCGCTGCCGTTTCTGAACAAACAAAATAGGCCTGTGCATGCTGGAAAGTGTCCTGTGCTCATTCCCTATTGATCGGCATGTGTGTGTGTGTGTGTGTGTGTGTGTGTGTCTTGCAGTGGTTGCATTAGAAGATCCTCCTGTGGAGAAAAATAAAGTGGAACTCCACAATCCCATACAGATAGACCTTCAGAAGGACTTGAACATTGGGAGCTATTGAACAAAATGAAATTCAATGGTGTAAAAAGTTAGGTTCTACATTTAGGCAAGAAAAACCAAATGCACAGGTACAGTATAGGTAGTACCTCGCTCAATAGTAGCAACTGTGAGAAAGGATCCTGGAGTCCTAGTGGACAACCATTTAAATAGGAGCCAGCCGTGTGCAGCAGCTGCCAAAAAAGGCAACACAGTTCTAGGCTGCATCAACAGAGCGATAGAATCAAGATCACGTGACGTGTCAATACCATTTCATAAGGCAATGCTTGGAATACGGCATCAAGTTTTGGTCACCACGTTGTAAAAAAGACGTGGAGACTCTAGAAAGAGTGCAGAGAAGAGCAAGAAAGATAATTAATGGACTGGAGACTAAAACATATGAGGAACGGTTGCAGGAACTGCGTAAGTCTAGTTTAATGAGAAGAAGGACTAGGGGAGACATGATAGCAGCCTTCCAATATCTCAGGGGTTGCCACAAAGAAGAGGGAGTCAAACTATTCTCCAAAGCACCTGAAGGCAGGACAAGAAGATTAGGGGGAAACTCATCAAGGAGAGAAGCAACTTAGAACAAAGGAGAAATTTCCTGGCAGTTAGAGCAATTAACCAGTGGAACAGAAGTTGCCTCCAGAAATTGTGAATGCTCCAACACTAAAAGATGTGGAGACTCTAGAAAGAGTGCAGAGAAGAGCAACAATGAGGATTAGGGGACATTCAGAACCATGCCTGGTCATAGGATACTAAATAAGCAATCAACAAAAATCATACCGGGAAACAATAGAAATCGTAAGGATACTAGCAACGAAGTTATAGTCATAAGTAGGAGGAGATAGGTTAATAGGAAGGTTGACAAGAATGATGGCAATACAGTCTTAGTAAATAGTTTGACGGCTTGGTGGGAATTAGTTGTTTAGTAGAGTGATGGCATGCGGGAAAAATCTGTCCTTGCGTCATGTTCTCACTATAATTGTTATCACTGTTGGGAAATTCCTCCTTATTTCTAGGTTGGTTCTCTCCTTGGTTCCTTTCCGTTGACCCCCTCTTCCTTGTGGCAGCCCCTCAAATGTTGGATGCTAGCTGGGGAATACTGGGAGTTGAAGCCCATAAGTCTTAAAGTCGTCTGAATTTGGGCAGCCCTGTCTTAAATACTCCCACATACTTTTTGGGATGTAATCTGAATTACTGCACAGATTGCAAACAGGAAGTATCTTTGATAGCTTCTCTTTTCTGTTTGCTGTGCTTAGGGAGTCCCCTTCTGATATTTGGATTCTGGATACTATTTCACTGGTTTGCCAAAGGAGGAGCCTTCCTTTAAAAAAAAAAAAAATTAATAAATTTTATTTACAAACATATAAAATACATATAAAATACACTCACACAAAACTTAGACATACACTACATTTACACCATACAATACGAACAGGAACTTTCTGTTCTTTCTAATAGCAATTGCTAATCGAAGCCGCTCATCTTATATTGTTTCCCCTTCTGTTATATTTCATTTGGATTTCACCAGTCTAAACCCTCTTATTTTACTCATAACTCCTGTTTTTAAGTTTTGCTGTATTCCTTCATTAGTTCTTGTTTCTTTCCTCCATCCACCTATACCATTTATCCCATATCTGATAGAATTCTGATTCTTCTTTTCCCTGGATTTCTTTAGTTAATTTGTCCATTTCAGCACAGTCCATGACCTTTCTTATTATTTCATCTTCGCTTGGAATTAGTTTATTTTTCCATTTCTGAGCAAAAGTAATCCTTGCCGCCGTGATTATATGTATTATTAAATACTGGATTTCTTTTTTATATTTCGCAGACCCTATTCCTAACAGGAAGACGTCCGGTTTCCCTTCTATTTTAACTCCAGTTATTGTCTCCAGCCAATTTTTGATTCTTTTCCAAAAAATTTTAGTCTCCTTACAGGTCCACCATAGGTGGTAATATGTTCCATGTATTGATTCACATCCTTCCTATGTTTAAAGTTCCAAGGAAGTAGGAGGATGGGGGTGAATTTATTTTTGGTAGGAGAACTTGAATTCCAGATGGCCTGAGGTTGCCTAACATTCTTACTGATCTTAATGGCATCCCAGCATCTGTCTCACTACATCACTGTAACAGTAATGACCCTTCTGCAAGGCAGAAGGACGTTTGATTTCATTTCTTGGCTTCTCAGTAGATACAGAGCATCAAATCCATCACCACAGCCAAAGATATAATAATATTTTAGAATTCTACAGAGATGTTTAGGAAGTGAATAAACCAATTGCCCGGGTGTTGTGATTAAGACTTCAATAAATGCTAGGAACCATTGGAAAGGTGCCTAATGACGTTTCCCTCAATAAGAGTTACTGAAAAGTTAATGGGATCTTACTGACTGATATTACGTGTCTGAGCATCTATCTGTCTTCCAGCTATCTATTTACCATTAGCTGCTCTTCCCAAAAACACTTAGGTTTCCAGGTTAAAAATAGTAGCATCAGTTTAGATTCAAGCTGTTGGTATCTGGGTAGTTGACAGTCAACTTCCTATGAAAACAAAATCAGAGTGATCCAGAAGAGGAAAAGGAAGGGTTTCAATGTGAAGTTTAACCGTGCAATCACACTCATGCACCCATCTCTAGAATCTTCATCCATCCATCCATCCATCCATCCATCCATCCATCCATCCATCCATCCATCCATCCATCCATCCATCCATCCATCCATCCATCCATCCATCCATCCATCTATCTATCTATCTATCTATCTATCTATCTTTTATCTGTATATAAACATGGCTGTGTGTGGGTATGTTCCAGCATAACTCTGGAACACCTCAAGCAATTTCAACCAAACTTGGTACACAGATGTCTTACTCTCTGGAAAAAAAAATACTGTGGGGGTAAGAGACCCCTAACACCCCTTGGTGTGTGTGTTCTGTTAAGATACAGCCTGTTGTGCCTTAAAATGGCTTCTACTCTTCTACCTTAAAATGACTTCTACTGTTCAGCACAGTGGAGTTGCCATGGTAACGGATTCACAGTACTCCACTCCAAGGGGTAAAGGGGAAAATCCAACATTAGAAATTACGTTTGGACCGGACAATTGAGAATGTCTAATATAGGACTAGGATAAACCAATAACTGGGCAACGCTGGGTTAACAGCTAATGTATCATAAGAACAGGCTGCTGGATTAAGCTAAGGGCCATGTTACTCTAACAGTCATATGGCATGGTTTGATAAATAAGAATTACAGAGTTGCAAGGGACCTTGGAGGTCTTCTAGCCCAGGGGTCCCCAAACTTTTTGGCACCAGGGACTGGTTTCATTTTAAAGAAAATTCCGCGGACCGGTGGGCATGGCTCGGCTCTGCCCAGGGGGCTGCTCCCTCCTCCTCCTCTCCGGTCCTGCGGCCCAGTTCCTATGAAGCCACGGACTGGCACCGGTCCGTGGCCCGGGGGTTGGGGACCCCTGTTCTAGCCCAACCCCCTGCTCAAGCAGGAGACCCCATAACATTTCAAACAAATGGCTGTCTACTCTCTTCTTAAAAACCTCCAGTGTTGGAGCACCCACAACTTCTGGATGCAATTTGTCCCACTGATTAATTGTTGCAACTGTCAGGAAATTTCTCCTTAATTCTGGGTTGCTTCTCTCCTTGATTCGTTTTCGTCCATTGCTTCTTGCCTTGCCTTCAGATCTTTGCAGAATAAATCGACCCCCTCTTCTTTGTGGCAGCCCACAACATCTGGAGGCAAGTTGTTCCACTGATAAATTGTTCTCGCTGTCAGGAAATTTCTTCTTAGTTCTAGGTTGGAATTACTCAGTGGAACAACTTGCCTCCAGAAGTTGTAGATGCTCCATCACTGGATGTTTTGTTTTTTTTAAAGAAGAGATTGGGCAATCATTTGTCTCCTGCTCGAGCAGAGAATTGGACTAGATACAGGGGTCTGCAAAGTCGGCTCTTTTAAGACTGGTGGACTTCATAACTGGCTGGAGAATTCTGGGAGTTGAAGTCCACCAGTCTTAAAAGAGCCGACTTTGCAGACCCCTGGACTAGAAGACCTCCAAGGTAGGTGCCTTCCAACTCTGCTATTCTGTTCTATTTCGTTCGTTGCATCCGTTTGTTAAATTATGACCTCTTGGTGCCCAAACCTGTATGCTATTACAGAGATGCCAATAAAATTTGTCAGCTTATGACTATTACATGCCTGATTTGAGCAGGTCAGAACTGGCCCAGATGACGTCTAGAGACAACTTCGTTTTTACCGACGATTGCTTCCATCGATTTGTTTGTGTGTTAGCGTCTTTCCTGCGAGGCTAAGTCATTAGGTCAATGTTGCTGAGCCAGTTAGATATTTTGCCGTGGCTGGGACGGTCATTAAAAGGGATTGTGCTACAATCCTGCTCAATGCAAGATGGATGTAGCACCCTAGAGGCTTCTGTTGAGTTCCTTCTTGCCGATAGCAGTTTGAAATCCCTGTAGGGCAATTTGCAAAAAGTGGGAAAATGGGACGTTAGGACAGAACTACAGAAGGTCAACAGGGAAGCTAGTAAAAAAATCCAAAACTGCTTGTCAAAAAAACACGGAGTGAAAAAACAACAACCAACCACCCCACTTTATTTCTTTTGGAATTGTACGAATCAAAAGAAAAGGTTTAACACGCACATACATATACGTGCTGAAATCCTTGCAGCGTGTGAAATACGCTGGCTATGCGAGATGCTGTCTAAAAATAAGCAGATATAATCAGACAGCCCGAATTCAACATGGCTTGTTATCTTGAAGTCTGACAGAGAAGAGGATGATCTCTTTAGGCGATATCACCCAACTTTCTTGGCGATGATTCACGGGGTTGTTTAAACGTCAAGCAAGTCGCTCCTATTTCTCGTCGATTTTATCCTGTTATGACCATTTTCTCCAGAGCTTCAAAAAGGACCTCTTGCCAGAAAGATGTGTCCATAATGTGTTTGGTTAGGGGATATCTCCGTCGGGAGACAGAAAGTTGTGCAGCGGAAATGTGCAGCTAGAGAAACGTTGCTGGTAAACACACAAATAGTAAACCAGACACTGTTAGTAAAACAACATTAGCTTTACTGGTGATGTAAAACTAAACTACTGCTTCACAAGCAGTGATGGTTGTTAGTTAGTCAAAACAAAGTCCTTAACAAATAGTAGTTTGCTTTCAGTCAGTAACCCACACTTCTTCCTTCTTCACACACAGTCAATCGCAACGAGTTGTCAAGCAGAGAGAGAGCAATTAGCAGAGATATCAGCAAATCCGGCAGAGAGAGCATGCGCTCTGCTGGCTTCCTCTTATAGTGGAGATAATTACACTTCCTAATTGCATTCTAACATTCCAACATCCTTAAAGCCACAATGACCATTTGTCATCATGGTATCATATATTGCCTACCCAACTCTAGGAGTCTACTCCTACACATGTTTGATTTACATAATTGGGTTTTGTATGAAATATCTGGCTAGGTTCTGGTCCGGTGGACTAAAGTTTCTGTGCTTTATGCTGACCTCCTGGCCTGTGTTTTGAGTAAAACCCGTTCCTAGAAAGGATGAGCTCATGCGGCAATTTCTTCAATCTTACCTCAACTGGGCTCTGTAAAACTTGGAAGATATAGTAGAAGACATAGTAGAAGATAAGAACATTACCCGTGTCTATGGAGATTCTCCGTCATCCAGGTCATGGTTGTCCCAAAGGTGCTTTTTCAAGAGGCAACTGGACTTTCTGGTTTTTTCTTCGAAGATGTTTCACTTCTCATCCAAGAAGCTTCTTCAGCTCTGACTGGATGGTGGGGAAGGGCAGGATTTATAGTCCTTGCAGACAGCTGGTCATTTGCATCCTTTTTAGAGAGTCGTTGAGGCCATCTGGAGGTTAAGCCGTGTTGTCAGGGTCACCAGAGTAGTGCAAATGGGTGTGGAGCCTTCTTGAAACTGTTAAAAGGACTGTGCTGTAGACTAGGGATGTCAAACTGGCAGCTAGTGGGCTGGATGCATCCCGTGCAGGCCACGCCCACCCCAGCTCCATGAATGGGGAAAACGGCGCAAAAGATCACATGACGGCAACGTGACCTGGCGAGTTTGACACCTGTGTTGTAGACTTTCTACACCCATTTGCACTACTCTGGTGACCCTGATATCATGGATAATCCTCCAAGTGGCCTCAACGACTCTCTAAAAAGGATGCAAATGACCAGCTGTCTGCAAGGAATATAAATCCTGCCCTTCCCCACCATCCAATCAGAGCTGAAGAAGCTTCTTGGATGAGAAGTGAAACGTCTTTGAAGAAAAAACCAGAAAGTCCAGTTGCCTGTTGAAAAAGCATATTTGGGACAACCATGACCTGGATGACGGAGAATCTCCATAGACACGGGTAATGTTCTTATCTTCTACTATGTTAAAAAGAGTTGGAACTCAATCCTTTCCTTTCCATTTTCCCTTTTTCCCTTATACTCTCCCTTTTTCCTTTTTTTTCTCCCTTAGTTTTCCCTTATTTTTATTTTCCCTTCTGTTTTATATTCTGATGAGCTAAGAAAAAATTTGAGCCAGGGAAAAGCAATCCATAGTGAGCTGGATTTCAATCTTGATTGAATCAACTTGTGTTTGCAAGGTGTAGACCAGGTGTCAAACTCAAGATCTGCGGGCCAAATCCAGCCCATGGGGGGCTTAGATTTGGCCCACAGGTGAAGGACTGGCCGTCAGTGCCTCTGCCAGTGAAAACTGAGTCGGGGAGGGCTGCCTGTGGCCTACACAATCTGTTTCCTCTGGCAGAATGCTGGCAGAATGCTGGCAGAATGCTACAGGAGGCTGTCATGGCCTAAAACAGAGCCCGGGAGGGCTGCACCTTCCTAAGCTCCGTTTTCACTTGCAGAGGACTGCAGGAGGCTGACATGGCCTAAAACAGAGCCCATGAGGTCTGCACCTTCCTAAGCTCCGTTTTCACTTGCAGAGGGCTGCAGGAGGCTGTCATGACCTAAAACAGAGCCCATGAGGGCTGCACCTTCCCAAGCTCCATTTTCACTTGCAGAGGACTGCAGGAGGCTGTCATGGCCTAAAACAGAGCCCGGGAGGGCTGCACCTTCCCAAGCTCCATTTTCACTTGCAGAGGACTGCAGGAGGCTGTCATGGCCTAAAACAGAGCCCATGAGGGCTGCACCTTCCCAAGCTCCGTTTTCACTTGCAGAGGGCTGCAGGAGGCTGTCATGACCTAAAACAGAGCCCGGGAGGGCTGCACCTTCCCAAGCTCCGTTTTCACTTGCAGAGGACTGCAGGAGGCTGTCATGGCCTAAAACAGAGCCCGGGAGGGCTGCACCTTCCCAAGCTCCGTTTTCACTTGCAGAGGACTGCAGGAGGCTGTCATGGCCTAAAACAGAGCCCATGAGGGCTGCACCTTCCCAAGCTCCATTTTCACTTGCAGAGGACTGCAGGAGGCTGTCATGGCCTAAAACAGAGCCCATGAGGGCTGCACCTTCCCAAGCTCCGTTTTCACTTGCAGAGGGCTGCAGGAGGCTGTCATGGCCTAAAACAGAGCCCATGAGGACTGCACCTTCCCAAGCTCCGTTTTCACTTGCAGAGGACTGCAGGAGGCTGTCATGACCTAAAACAGAGCCATGAGGGCTGCACCTTCCCAGGCTCCGTTTCACACTTGCAGAGGGCTGCAGGAGGCTGTCACGACCGAAAACAGAGCCCATGAGGGCTGCACCTTCCCAAGCTCCGTTTTCACTTGCAGAGGACTGCAGGAGGCTGTCATGGCCTAAAACAGAGCCCATGAGGGCTGCACCTTCCCAAGCTCCGTTTTCACTTGCAGAGGACTGCAGGAGGCTGTCATGGCCTAAAACAGAGCCTATGAGGGCTGCACCTTCCCAAGCTCCGTTTTCACTTGCAGAGGACTGCAGGAGGCTGTCATGGCCTAAAACAGAGCCCATGAGGGCTGCACCTTCCCAAGCTCAGTTTTCACTTGCAGAGGACTGCAGGAGGCTGTCATGGCCTAAAACAGAGCCCATGAGGGCTGCACCTTCCCAAGCTCCGTTTTCACTTGCAGAGGACTGCAGGAGGCTGTCATGGCCTAAAACAGAGCCCATGAGGGCTGCACCTTCCCAAGCTCCGTTTTCACTTGCAGAGGACTGCAGGAGGCTGTCATGGCCTAAAACAGAGCCCATGAGGGCTGCACCTTCCCAAGCTCAGTTTTCACTTGCAGCGGACTGCAGGAGGCTGTCACGACCGAAAACAGAGCCCATGAGGGCTGCACCTTCCCAAGCTCCGTTTTCACTTGCAGAGGACTGCAGGAGGCTGTCATGGCCTAAAACAGAGCCCATGAGGTCTGCACCTCCCTAAGCTCCGTTTTCACTTGCAGAGGGCTGCAGGAGGCTGTCATGACCTAAAACAGAGCCCATGAGGTCTGCACCTTTCCAAGCTCCGTTTTCACTTGCAGCGGACTGCAGGAGGCTGTCATGGCCTAAAACAGAGCCCATGAGGGCTGCACCTTCCCAAGCTCCGTTTTCACTTGCAGAGGGCTGCAGGAGGCTGTCATGACCTAAAACAGAGCCCATGAGGTCTGCACCTTTCCAAGCTCCGTTTTCACTTGCAGCGGACTGCAGGAGGCTGTCACGACCGAAAACAGAGCCCATGAGGTCTGCACCTTTCCAAGCTCCGTTTTCACTTGCAGAGGACTGCAGGAGGCTGTCATGGCCTAAAACAGAGCCCATGAGGGCTGCACCTTCCCAAGCTCCGTTTTCACTTGCAGAGGACTGCAGGAGGCTGTCATGGCCTAAAACAGAGCCCATGAGAGTTGCACCTTCCCAAGCTCAGTTTTCACTTGCAAATGACTGCAGGAGGCTGTCATGGCCTAAAACAGAGCCCATGAGGGCTGCACCTTCCCAAGCTCAGTTTTCACTTGCAAATGACTGCAGGAGGCTGTCATGGCCTAAAACAGAGCCCATGAGGGCTGCACCTTCCCAAGCTCCGTTTTCACTTGCAGAGGGCTGCAGGAGGCCGCCAGGGCCATACATGGAGCCTTAATGAGTGATGTTCAGCTGGCCACACCTACCCTGGCCACACCCACCCTAGCCACACCCATCCCAGCCCCGCGAAGTCAAACACCACCCTTATGTGTCCCTGAATGAAATCGAGTTTGACACCCGTAGTGTAGACGCAATGTTTCTCCGTTCATTTTGGTTTCTGCTAGTTAAATGCGTTCAGGCGCTTGTAAGACCAGCGAAGCCGGATGATTTATTTCAAGCTGCTAAATGATCATTCAAAATCAAGACATCGGCTTCGAAAGAAACCCCCGAGTCCAAAACTTTTCCATTGGCTGACAATCGGATCGGAGTTGGCACAGTAGCAGAATAATTTGGCATGTGCACTCTTCCCCACCTCCCCCCGGGCACCCCCACATAAATTCACTGATGGTGAAAAAAAGGCCTCTCATTAAAATCATTTTTATCGCCATGGCAACTAAAAGAGCAGTAAAACAATGACATAAAGAGAGTGCATCTGACTATGTAATGTCTTTAAGAAAAAACGGGGGGAAAAACCTGATTGGAATCTATGAGTTAAAATTTGCAAAGAATTCCCAGGTAAAGTTTTAAAGTATCTACTTTGGATATCTTCCATCTCATCCCACTCTCTTCTATCTCAGCTGCTCCTTTATTGTTGTTAGTAGCGAAGTCATGTCCGACCCATCGCGACCCCATGGACAACGTTCCGCCAGGCCTTCCTGTCCTCTCCCATCCTCTGGAGTCCATTGAAGCTCAGGCCGACTGCTTCGGTGACTCCATCCAGCCACCTCCTTCTCTGTCGTCCCCTTCTTCTTCTTTTGCCCTCCATCGTTCCCAGCATGAGGCTCTTCTCCAGGGAGTCCTTCTTCCTTCTCCTTAGGTGGCCAAAGCCTTTGAGTTTCCTCTTCAGGATCTGGCCTTCTAAAGAGCAGCCAGGGTGGATCTCCTCTAGGACTGACAGGTTGGATCGCCTTGCGGTCCAAGGGACTTGCAGGAGTCTTCTCCAGCACCAGAGTTCAAAAGCCTCCATTCAGCTGTTCCTATGCAATACTCCAATACAATAGCAGAGTTGGAAGGGACCTTGTAGGTCTTCTAGTCCAACCCCCTGCGTGGGCAGGAACCTTATACCATTTCAGACAAATGGCTATCTAACATCTTCTTAAGGACTTCCAGGGTTGGGGCATTCACAACTTCTGGAGGCATGCTGTTCCAGAGGTTAATTGTTCTAACTGTCAGGAAATTTCTCCTTAGTTCTAAGTTGCTTCTCTCCTTGATTAGTTTCCACCCATTGCTTCTTGTCCTGCCCCCAGGTGCCTTGGAGAATAGTTTGACTCCCTCTTCTTTGTGGAACCCTCTGAGATATCGGAACACTGCTATCATGTCTCCCCTATTCCTTCTTTTCATTAAACTAGACATACCCAGTTCCTGCAACCGTTCTTCATATGTTTTAGCCTCCAGTCCCCTAATCATCTTGGTTGCTCTTCTCTGCACTTTTTCCAGAGTCTCCACGTCTTTTCTACATCGTGGTGACCAAAATGTAGAAAAGACGTGGAGATATGATACTTTTATACTATGATACTTTTAATCTCTGCTCTTGTTCATATCCCTATGATTTAGCTTGCCGATCATCAAATTTCTTTCTTTTATGTGAAGAGATAAATGAGGTCATATGTTATTTTTTTTTAGCTTTCAAAAATTGTTTGAATTTTTACTCTTTTTTTTAAAATTATGGGGGTGGGAGAGAAATCACTCAATCATACAGCAAGTCCTCAACTTATAACTGTAAAGAAGGACCAGGGATGACATAGAGACATAGAAGGCAGATTGTGATTGTGGATTTTATTAAAGATGCTTCATTATCTATTTATTGGTCAAATTTATTTATTCATGTATTTATTGGACAAATTTATAGCATGCCTTTTATGCTGCGCTCAAGGAAATTCACAATTTTTTTGCTGCTAACCACCCTGTGAATTAGGTTACAAATATACAATAGCAGAGTTGGAAGGGACCTTGGAGGTCATCTAGTCCAACTCCCTGCCTACGCAGGAAGCCCTATACCGTTTCAGACAAATGGCTATCCAACATCTTCTTAAAGACTCACAGTGTTGGGGCATTCACAACTTCTGGAGGCAAGTTGTTCCACTGATTAATTGTTCTAACTATCAGGAAATTCTAAGTTGCTTTTCTCCTTGATTAGTTTCCACCCATTGCTTCTTGTTCTCCCCTCAGGTGCCTTGGAGAATAGTTTGACTCCCTCTTCTTTGTGGCAACCCCTGAGATATTGGAAGACTGCTATCATGTCTCCCCTAGTCCTTCTTTTCATTAAACTAGACATCTCAGTCCTTCAGTTGTTTTAGCTTCCGGTCCCCTAATCCTCTTTGTTGCTCTTCTCTGCACTCTTTCTAGAGTCTCCACATCTTTTCTACATCGTGGTGACCAAAACTGAATGCAGTATTCCAAGTGTGGCCTTACCAAGGCCTTATAAAGTGGTATTAAGGTTGGGCTATCAAAGAGAAAGTATTGGCCCAAAGTCACACAAGACGTTTTCTTTGTTAAGCACAGATGTGAACCTGAAATTTCCCAGTTATTGTCCCAACATCCTAGCCATAATATCACACTGGGTGTCCTGTGGAATATAGGATTTTTAGATGTATTTCAACCTTCCTTTTGTAAGAGGATTGTATGGTGCTGGACAGGGATTGCATGTAAATCCTAGTCAGTGAGTAAGAAAGTGAATGAATGAATGAATGAATGAATGAATGAATGAATGAATGAATGAGAAGAAGCTGAGCTTGTGGGTGGAGTCAAGAGAGGAATCAGTCTGGAGTCATTACGTTCCCACACTCCCTTCAATGCCGTTAACTCTTATCTAACACCAATTTAGTGCTGACTGTTAGTGGACTAGCTTCTCGTGCATAGACATGAGTCATAAATCATCTTAACTAGACTTAAGATGATTCTTCACGCCTGACAATGAATGAATGAATGAATGAATGAATGAATGAATGAATGAATGAAAGAATGAATGAATGAATGAAAGAATGGATATATGAATAGTGTAAGCCTCCTAGCATTCGTTTGAAGCATAGGGAGACCTGTCTGAATAGATCTTTCAGCCACAGAATCTTGCTACCATAATAAATCCGCCTGTCTTTAAGGCATCAGACGCCTCGTATATTTTTACAACAGGATAGTTCAGCTTTCCTATTTTGCTTTTTGTAACAATGATCCTGAAGCCAAATGGGAGTGTACCAAGACTGACTCGAACGTCACCTATATTCCACTATAATTTTATAATTTATAATTTATTCGAATTTATACCCCGCACCTTCTCCTAAAAAAGGACCCAGGGCGGCGCACAGGAAATTTAAAAAACAATACAAATGTACAAAAATACAATTTTTAAAAAAACTATTAAACCCATGCCCTGTGCTAAAATAGTGTAAAATCCCCCTGAATTAAAATCTAGCTAAAAACAGTCAAGTACGGGAGGTTATGCTAGGCCGGCTTGTTGGAATAAGTGCGTTTTAAGACGCTGGTGGAAGAGGCGGAGGTCTGAGATGATGCGCAGTTCGGGGGGCAGGTCGTTCCAGAGGGCAGGGCCCGCCACAGAGAAGGCTCTTCCCCTGGGTGTCGCCAGTCGGCATTGCCCGGCCGATGGCACCCTGAGAAGGCGCTCTCTGTGGGAGCGGATCGGTCGAAGGGATGCATGGGGCAGGAGGCGGTCTCGCATATACTATCCTCGCAGCTTGGCAAAGAATGAGGTGGTGATGGATTGGAATGTAGCCGCCTCCTGGCAGAGGAGGGGTTCCTACCGGTTCGGCCCGGTTCGGCTGAACCGGTAGTGGTATGGCAGCCTGGGTCACTGGATCTGGCGGCAACCCAGGCCTGCCACATCCTGAACCGGTTCCCGGTTGCTGCTGTCGCTGCCGCCATCTTGGTTTTGAGTTCTGCACATACAGAACAATTTTAATTGAACTGTGCATGTGCACGCAAAGCATGCACATGAGCGAGCCAGTAGTAAAGCTGGCCAGAACCCATCCCTGCCCCCCTCCCAGGCCCCATTTTTGGCTGCGATGGCCTCCTGCAGCCCTCTGCCAGCAAACACAGAGCTCAGGGAGGGGAGAAGTTGCTGCCAAAAACAGGGCTCGGGGAGCCCAAGGGCAGCAACCGAGCTCTGTTTCTGCTGGCAGAGGGCTGCAGGAGGCCATCGCAGCAGAAAACGGGGCTCTGTTTTCACTGGCAAAACAAACGAAAAGCAAACTAAACACAAAAGGAGAAATGTTTCCCCTTTTTGCACTTGAGCATGCAAGAAGGGACAGGAAAGGAGAAAGGGAAAGAGGAAAGACAAAGAAAAAGAAGGGAAGATGGGAAGAGAAAAAGGAAGGAAAAGGAAGGAAAGAAGGGAAGGAAGAAGAAAGGAGAACGAAGAGGGAAGGAAACAGAAGAAAAGGGAGGGAGGGAGGAGAGAGATTATAATGAGAGGGAGGGAGGGTCTAAGGGAAGTCTTGCCTTAGCACTTGGCCACCACAGGTGCTTCCAGTGCAAGTGACCTCAAGTTGGCCACACACATCCTGGCTACGCCAACCTCACACACATACACCAAGGTCAAACACAACCCTGATGCAGTCCTCAATGAAATTGGGTGACATCCCTGCTTTAGAACAGGGGTCCCCAACCCCCGGGCTGTGGACCGGTGCCGGTCCGTGGTTTGATAGTAACCAGGCTGAAGTGAGCAGCGGAGAGAGTAGCGCAACTCTTAGGAAAGTGTAGCAAACACTCCGCTATCCTGGCGGCTGGCTATCCGGGGCAGGATGTGGGCAACGGCCTGCATTGGGGGGGTCCGGGGCACCACCCAGCCCTGCGCAGGGGGAAGGGGCTGCCAGGCCCTCCTGCCCGGGACACAGCCTGTCCTTCCCTGCCCCAGCTGAGGAAGGACAGGCTGTGGACCCCTGGCAGCTTTCCCGCTCGGTTGCACGTGACCGCCGAACGCACGCGTGGCCCACATGACTCGACTCACCCGCTGGAGGTTCTCACCGGTCCGTGGAATTTTTTTTACATGAAACCGGTCCCTGGTGCCAAAAAGGTTGGGGACCCCTGCTTTAGAGGGTCGTTGAGGCCACTTGGAGGTTAATACAAATGGGCGAGGAGCCTTCTTGGAATTGCTGAAAGGACTGTGTTGTAGACTGTGTTGTAGACTGGAAATAGATGATGTTTTATCCCACCCCCCTGTTGAGAGAGGGCCGTTCAGTTTGGACATAGATGGGCCTCTTTGACCCGTCTTTCAAACCAGGGATCCTCTCTGTCCAAAATGTGGACTTTGCTGTCTCCAAAAGAGTGGGCTTTGTCTTTTAAATGCAGGTGGACTGCTGAATCTTGCCCTGATGGGTTGGTTCTCCTCTGTTGTGCCATGCGTTTGTGAAGTGGCTGTTTTGTTTCCCCAATGCACAGACAAACCATGCCCTGGATGACTGAAAATCTCCATAAACATTTGGAAATAAACTATGGGTGCCTTTGCGTGGAAGCTCAGAGCTGGTTTTGCTTCTTCTGTGTTCAGAGAGTTTTAGAACTCTGGCGCGACACAGCTCTAGCCAATTAGTAAATGGATGTTGGTATTTTAAATGGGAATTTTAGCACAGGTTTCTTATTTAATTCATTTTAATTAGCGTTATTGTATTTGTTGTTATTTATTTGTGATTTTTAATTTCCTGTGCACCGCCCTGAGTCCATCTTGATGGAGATAGGTGCGGAATATAAATTGAAATAAATTGAAAATTAAATTGAAAATTGAAATTCATGTGGATTTATTCAGTAAAGCTTATACTCTTGGTAAAATAATATCCTAGGAGGTTTTTGGTTTTTTTTTTGTGGATTCGCCAACAGTGAGGTTAGACCTCTCCCACAATTAAGTTCTCAAGAAGTCTGTGGCAAGCCAAAGATTAGTTTTGACAGTCCTTAATGCTGTTACCTCTCAGAGAGAGGAGACAAATCAGATTTTTTTTTCTTTTTGGTTTGAGCTATGGTAGCCATATGCTGAATGTGTAATTTGTTGGATTTTTTCCAGCGGGGTTCAAGTAGCACCTGCCAACGAAGGCCGATTAATTCCCTCTGCATTGCGCAGAATGTGAAAAGAAGACGGATTCCTAACCTGTTTCTTTAAAGCTTAGCGATAAGATGTAAAAAAAATATATTGTCTAGAACAGGGGTCCCCAACCGCTTTGGCACCAGGGACCGGTTTCATGTAAAAAAAATTCCTCAAACTTTTTTAATAGGGGGGGGGGCAATTCACGGTCCCTCAGACTGTTGGGGGGGGGGTGGACTGGCTGGGTGGGTGTGGCTAGGTGGTCATGTGACTTGGTGCGTACGGCCAGTTTAGCAGTCCATTAAACTATATACACGAATTAAACTTTAATTTGTTATTCTCCTGGGGGTGGAAAGCAGGTTAGTGAAGGGATGTGGCTGCTTTGTGTGTGTGTGTGTGTGTGTGTGTGTGTCCTCTCTCTCTCTCTCTCTCTCTCTCTCTCTCTCTCTCTCTCCCCCTCCCTCCCTCCCTCTCTCTGTCTCTGTCTCTCGTAATCTGGCCTGCATGGGACAATAAGGCTGCCCCACCCACATCGCCCCACCTACCCACCAGCCCCCACCCACCTTCTGGAGGCTGAAGAGGCCAAAAACAGGACATGCAGAAGCCCATGGAGTCCAAAAATGGGCCCATTTTTGGCCTCCTTGGCCTTCAGAAGGTGGGTGGGGGCTGGTGGATAGGCGGGGCGATTTGGGTGGAGCATATAGCAGACCCCTGCTATAGACATTCAATTATTTAGTTATTTTTCTTGTTTTTATTTTTAACCTCACTTGACAGTTTTGCACAGCAATTCCCAGTAGTTTAAGCGCAGGAGAAATGTACATTAAAGGAGAAAAGATGAAGGCACAGAGAATCAAGGGTTCCGGGTTCCCAGGAGGCGAGGGAGTAGATTTCATCCCAGGAGTAGAGAAAGAGGTGGATTTGTTGCAACAACGTGATTTGCCTTGGAGGAGGTGAAATGCATTCAGCACCCTTATCCATGCAGTTCTATCTACACAGTATATATATTTTTTGCAAACTGTGCTTGGAAAGTGTGCTCTTTTCATTGATGAAATCTATGAATACAGGTACCACATTTTTCAGACTATAAGACACACTGGAGTGTAAGATGCACCAATTGCACTCTGCAGGCCTCCCAAACCCTCTGCACACCTTGGATTTTTTTGCAAAAACAACCAAAAAATGACCCGTTTTTGCAAAAACAGACCGGTTTTTTTGCAAAAAAAGGGGCAAAATAAGGTCAGTCACGGGATGACTTGCTTTAGGACCGTCATAACTCATGGCTGTAATTGCCAGGCTCAGTTATGACCCTACTCCGATACAGCCTGCATGCTGGGTATGACCGGGTGTATTTTTAGCAGATTTTTATACCATGCTGCAGTCAATTTCTTCTCAATGCCTTAGTCTTTAATGTTCGGTGCTTAAGGGCTCTCCAAGATATGTCAAAACGAGCTAAAACACAGAGATAGCTATCTAAAACATCCTCTGCAATTTAATTTATCCTTCTTTCATTAACTGAATTGGCCTGCACTGGTCTCCTTATTAATACGTTGGTGTTTCCCTTCGATGCTGCTCTATAAATTCTGTCCCATTTTTCCGACGTTCGTGCAATCATTTTTCTATCGCTCACGTGCTGCAAGCATGCATTTTTCATTTCGCTTCTATCTACACCCAGATGGACACTGAATCTGGCACGGTCCAAAATGTAATTAAAGATGCACTTGAAAAAAAAAGATTCTGATTTTCTTTTCTTTTTGGGGGGGGTCCTAACCGACAGGCTATTCTGGAATTTTAGTTGTCAAGCAAAGCAGTTTTGAAATGGGAGGAACTCTAAACCGAGTAACACTCCCTGAGTCCATAAAAAGTGGTTTGGATGATATTTTCCTCGTAAAAAATAATAATAATAATATAGCATAAAGAGCTCTTTTGATACCACTCTGTGGGATGGAACAGACTGTTAAGGGAGGAAGAACGTATTGGATGCCACACAGAGAAATCTGTAAATGCGCACGCCATGCTGACTTTAAATTCCAGACCTGTGCGATTGACCTTCCTATTAAAGAATAGGTTGTGTGATCTTTAGGAATGTTTTGTGTATTTGGAAGCAGACTTGTTTCAGAGAAGATTGCATCTATTTGTGACGGTGTAGAAAGAAAAGTATTAACAACAGAGTTGTTGGTAAGGCCACACTTGGAATACGGCATTCAGTTTTGGTCGCCACGATGTAGAAAAGATGTGGAGACTCTAGAAAGAGTGCAGAGAAGAGCAACAAAGAGGATTAGGGGACTGGAGGCTGAAACATATGAAGAACGGTTGCAGGAACTTGTATGTCTAGTTTAATGAAAAGAAGGACCAGGGGAGACAGGATAGCAGTCTTCCAATATCTCAATGGCTGCCACAAAGAAGAGGGAGTCAAACTAGGCACCTGAGGGTAGAACAAGAAGCAATGGGTGGAAACTAATCAAGGAGAGAAGCAACTTAGAACTGAGAAGAAATTCCCTGACAGTGAGAACAATTAGTCAGTGGAACAACTTGCCTCCAGAAGTTGTGAATGCTCCAACACAGGAAGTCTATAAGAGGATGTTGGATAGCCATTTGTCTGAAATGGTATAAGGTTCCTGCCTAGGCGGGGAGTTAGACTAGATGGCCTCCAAGGTCCCTTCCAACTCTGCTATTGTATTGTATAGAGATAGGGAATCTGTGATTGATCTGGCTTTTTCCGAGCTACAGAACTCCAACCTGGCTTAAACCAGTAGATTTTCCGCCCCTCCCTACAGATTTCCTAGAAATTAATAGTTTTGGGGAGTGCATTATAAGCTGGCTTGGGTTCACATATATCTATATCTATCTAACTGCACCAAAAGCTGAGGGGCACGCTGGTCGCGCACGCATGCATGCGGCTTGGGTGGGTCGTGCGCATAGCATTATGGGTGTGGCACACCCACGCACGACCCCCCTGCGCTCCCCGTGCTTTTGGCATGGGTTGCCAAAAATGGTTAGCCATCACTGTTCTAAGTCCTTGATAGGCTGATAGTAAATCAGCACTCCTGCTGATTGATGAGGGGCCCATTTCCCAAGCTTCAATCACCTCCCTGGCTGTTTTTGTGCCTGCTCGTCCAACAATCTTAGTAGCTGGAATATTGAACGTGTGTCCTTGTTCACTGCAGTGCGAGGCTACCAAGGAGCTTGGGTTTCCTCACCACTTCCCCCCATTGGCCAATCCTTGTTTTGCTACCTCAACAAAGCCAGAGGAACTAAACCGGATTCCTTATTTTCTTACTGAGAGCTACATTAAGGCGAGTAATTGATGGTTTCCTCTGGTTTTTGTTTCCCTTTCTGCTAAATGTCACCGGCAAGTAGGAAAACAACCATCAATCATTCTCGGTAATGTAGACAAATTTGTCTCAATGCTTGCTTTGGGCCCTATCAATTAAACCATGCTGTCTAGAAGGACTCAAGAAATGGGCTTTCGTTTATCTCCACACCTTCTGTTTGAAACAACATCCCCTACAGATTAATAATGTCCCGATTTTGGTTACTTTTGAGAAATCGTTTACAATACAATACAATGCAATAGCAGAGCTGGAAGGGACCTTGGAGGTCATCTAGTCCAACCCCCTGCCTAGGCAGGAAGCCCTATACCGTTTCAGACAGATGGCTATCCAACATCTTCTTGGAGACTTCCAGTGTTGGGGCATTCACAACTTCTGGAGGCAACTTCTGTTCCACTGATTAATTGTTCTCACTGTAAGGAAATTCCTCCTCAGTTCTAAGTTGCTTCTCTGCTTGATTAGTTTCTACCCGTTGCTTCTTGTTCTACCCTCAGGTGCTTTGGAGAATAGTTTGACTCCCTCTTCTTTGTGGCAACCCCTGAGATATTGGAAGACTGCTATCATGTCTCCCCTAGTCCTTCTTCTCATTAAACTAGACATACCCAGTTCCTGCAACCGTTCTTCATAGGTTTTAGCCTCCAGTCCCCTAATCACCTTCGTTGCTCTTCTCTGCACTCTTTCTAGAGTCTCCACATCTTTTCTACATCATGGCAACCAAAACTGAATGCCGTATTCCAAGTGTGGCCTTACCAAGGCCTTATAAAGTGGTATTAACACTTCACGTGATCTTTAAAAGCTCATCCTTGAGTTAGATGGCCTGGAAGGATCCCTTTAGGTGGGAGATAATGCTGAGTGTCAGGGTCCCAAGTAACACCTCCAATGAAAGAAGACTCCGAGGCTTGAGTTTCCTCAAAGTTCATCTTATTAGAGATGTCATATTGGCACGTCTAGGGAAAACCCGAATCTGAAAGTTTCCAGGTTTTCCCCACCCAAAAGAAAGTCCAAGTCTCTGCCCAGCACCCACATGTCCATCACAAGCTCCAATCTGGCACCATTTGAAATTGGAAATGCCTCCCAGTCACCTCATCACACCTGCAGGTCCAGATGGCCTTTACTCTCCGAGAAAAGAATGTTATTTTGGATATACAGTAGTGGCCAAAATTGTGGAAACCTTTTGGGAAAAGTTTTACAGTATTTTTGAGATTTGATGGCTAATAACACTACTTTTCTTTTTGAGTAGGGCCATAAAGTTATATATCAGTGGAAAGATAATTGGGATTTGGAGGTTCTCGGAACCAGCCATAACATTAGCTATGGTTCTCGTGAACTCATAGTAGCTCACCCCTGCTTCTAGTCCAACCCCCTGCTCAGCCATTTCAGACAAGTGACTGTCCAGTCCCTTAAAACTTCTAGTGATGAAGCCACCCACAACTGGAGGCAAGCTGTTTCACTGGTTAATTGTCCTCACTGTTAGGAAGTTTCTCCTTAATTCCAGGTTGCTTCTCTCCTTGATTAGTTTTCATCTATTGCTTCTTGTCCTGCCTTCAGGTCAGTGGTGGGTTTCAAAACCTCTTCTGTAGATTCTATAGGTTGCCGGCCATGTGACCGGGTGGGAGTGGCTTGCCGGCCATGTGACCAAGTGGGGGTGGCTTGCCAGCCATGTGACCGGGGTGGGAGTGGCTTGCCAGCCATGTGACCGGGGTGGGAGTGGCTTGCCAGCCATGTGACTGGGTGGGCATGGCCAACTTGCAAAATGTGGTGAAACTCACTTAACAACGCTCTTGCTTTGCAACCAAAATGTTGGCTCAGGAACTCTGGCATTTGAAGCACGCAAGTCTTAAAGCTGTCAAGTGACAAGACCCTCGCACTCCTAACCCTTTAGGGAAAAAAAACCCAGGGGTGTTCCAACTTGACAGCTTTAAGACTTGTGGACTTCAACTCCCAGAATTCCTCCTCTCGCTCTTCCTCTGGATGATGGGCGGGTGGGCAGGGGGAGGGAGCGGGAACTGGTTCTAAACGGTCCTGTAGATTTGTGGAACCTCTTCTATAGAAAAGGCTAGAACTGGCAGGAACCCACCACCCCTGGTGGACCCCCCCCTTCTTTGTGGCAGCCCCTCAAATACTAGAATACCGCTATCATGTTCCCCCTAGTCTTCCTTTTCCCTAGACTAGCCAAACCCAATTCCTGCAACTGTTCTTCATACGGTTTTAGTCTCCAGGCCTTTAATCATCTTAGTTGCTTTCTCTGCATTTTTTCCAAAGTCTGAACATCTTTTTTTTTGTAATTGTAATGCCGTTAAAATTAAATTAAAATTGCATTTTCATTAAAACCGTTATTGTTACCCAATTCCTTCTCCATAAATGCATGTCTCCGAAAGTAATCATTCTCGTCCCAAAAAACAAGAAGAGAACGATGAAACCATAAACGCCGCTACTTCTTCTTATTTTATTTATTTATTGATTTGATTTGATTTGATTTTTATACCGCACCTATCTCCCCGAAGAGACTCAGGGCGGTGAACAGGAAGTTAAAAGTAAAAGTACAGACATATAAATAAATAAAATCTAATTAAATTGAAAATGACCTGTGCTAAAAAATACCCTAAAAAATTACCAGCGAATTAAAATCAATTTAAAACAATTTAAAACTCAGTCCATAGGGGTGGCCTCGGGGACTAGGCCAGACCGGCTAGGTGAAAAAAATGGGTCTTCAAACGTTGGCGGAAGAGGCGGAGGTCCGTGGTGGTCCGGAGTTCGGGGGGTAGGTCGTTCCAGAGGGCTGGGCCTGCCACAGAGAAGGCCCTTCCCCTGGGGGTCGCCAAACGGCATTGCCCGGCAGACGGCACCCAGAGAAGACCCTCTCATGTTTATTTTCTTAGCATGCAGCTCCTCCGAGATTATTTTCAAAGCAGGCTCCCCTGTGACTTCCGATTTCTTACGTGATGGGATGCCACAGGCCTCTGAAGCATAACGTAGACACTACTACCCTGTTTCCCTGAAAATAAGACCTCCCCGGATAATAAGCCCACTCAGGCTTTTGAGCACATGTGCTAAAATAAGCCCCCCCCCGAAAATAAGCCCTCCCTGAAAATATTGCAACGCAGCAACAGCCATGAGGTGATCACGCTCGCTGCCTCCTGCACCTCAAAAATAATAAGACCTCCCCCAAAATAAGTCCAAGTGCTTATTTCAGGGGTCAATAGAAAATAAGACCCTGTCTTATTTGTGGGGAAACATGTTAGAAATAGAGATTTAGGACTGTGGACCGCTTATCATCATCATCATCATCATTATTGTTGTTGTTGTTGTTGTTGTTGTTATTGTTATTATTGTTAATATTGATATTACTGTTACTGTTAATATTAATAGTAATATTAATATCAACATTAATATTAACAGTAACAGTAACATCAATATCAATAATAATAATAAAATTAAAGTTAATGTTAATAATAATATTAATGTAAACAACAGCAACAACAACAACAACAACAACAACAATAATAATATCATCCCGCCCTACTCCCGAAGGACTCAGGGTGGTGTACAGCCAAAATAAAACACAGATATACAAAAGTTAAAACAATTTAAAAACATATTAAATAATTTGGCCCATAAGAAAAGTTAAAAACCAACAAACCCAATTAGGATTAATACAATTTGTATTTATGCCAGCCCGGCTTGTTGGAAAAGAAACATTTTAAGAGCACGGTGGAAGGTGCATAAGTCAGGGATAATACGTAACTCCGGGGGCCATTCATGCCAGAGGACAGGGGCTCCCACGGAGAAGGCTCTCCCCCTGGGTGTCGCCAGTCAACATTGTTTAGCCGACGGCACCATGAGGAGACCCTCTCTATGGGAGCGTACGGGCCGGTGGTAGGCTCTCGGTGGCAGAAGGCAATCTCATAGGTACCCAGGTCCTAAGCCATGGAGCGCTTTAAAGATGGTAACCAACACCTTGAATCGCACCTGGAACACCACCGGAAGCCAGTTTGGCTCGCACAGGAGGGGTGTTACATGGGGGCGTCGCGTCGCCCCCATAATTACCTGCGCGGTCGCATTCTGGACCAGTTGGAGCCTCCGGGTGCTCTTCAAGGGGAGCCCCATGTATTCCGAAGTGGAAACCCATCTTGGTCCCAGGGGCTGGTTTGGCAAGACCAAAAATGCTTTTTAAGTTTCAAACTGCAACGTGATTGTCGTTTGAAAACAGCCTTGAGCTTTTTCCCTTGTATAACTGTGGGAGTCCCTACACACCTGTTAGTTAATCACGGTGCCTCTGTGGCTCCACAAATTTGTCTCAGTGTGTGTGTTTAGTATTGTAAATTGTATCTTTATTATGTAAGACATTTCGGAACCTTTGCTGAGCTCGATGCTTAGTAAATAAGTAATTACTTCCCGACTGTAACGTGAGGTTATTCACCGAGGCTGCATTTTGCAATTGGAGGAGCCTTTCCTCTTTTGGTTTCAGCTTTCCAAAATAAATAATCACATTCTGGCTGCTGAATAGTTTTCGTGGTATCATAAAGTGCTCCTTTATAATAAGGAGTACGGAATATGTTTAAAGGACTATTCCTCTACCTGAAAAATTGGCTTTATTATTTGTATATTGCTTTATGGAAGGTGTTTTAATCCCAAACGATGGATTTGGGAAAGTGTATACAACTCGGTTGATTGGAGCAGAGTACACGACAGATAAATAGAAGATGATAGATGGATGTATAGACAGATGGATGGATGTATAGACAGATGGATGTATAGACAGATGGATGAATGGATGGACAGATGGATGAAGGAACTGGTGGATGGACGGAGGAACGAGTGGATGAATGGATGGGTGGTTAGAAAGAAAGAAAGAAAGAAAGAAAGAAAGAAAGAAAGAAAGAAAGAAAGAAAGAAAGAAAGAAAGAAAGAAAGAAAGAAAGAAAAAGAAACAAAGAAGAGAGAGAGAGAGAGAGAGAGAGAGAGAGAGACAGACAGACAGACAGACAGACAGACAGACAGACATAGAAGTAAAGGTTCCCCTCACACATATGTGCTAGTCTTTACCGACTCTAGGGGGTGCTGCTCATCTCCGTTTCAAAGTTGAAGAGCCAGCGCCATCCGAAGACGTCTCCATGGTCATGTGGCTGGCATGACTAAATGCCAAAGGCACAAGGAACGCTGTTACCTTCCCACCAAAGGTGGTTCCTACTTTTCTACTTGCATTTTTACACACTTTCGAACTGCTAGGTTGGCAGAAGCTGGGAAAGGTAATGGGAGCTTACTCCGTTACGCGGTGCTAGGGATTCAAACTGCTGACCTTTCTGATCGGCAAGCTCAGCATCTTAGCCACTGAGCCACCTAAAACCAATTATTAGTAGCAGATAAATTTCTTAAACTTTTGCAATAGTGGGATTACAACATTCGATTTAGGAAAGCACACATGCACCAAGAAAACACAGCGGCTATATTACATTCAAATATTTGTTCGGAGAGTGTATTTTGATTGGGACAGTTGTAGCTTTTGAGGGCCTATTTGAATTATTTATTGCACCTTTGGGCTGCCCTATAGCTACTGTTGTCTGAATTACGTGCAAGTCACTGAAAACATTGAATAAATGACAAGGATATAAGCCTGGTAAGATTAGTGGCAAAAGAAAACAAGAGTGTAAACATTTAAAAGCTCTACAACATTTTAAAATGTTTAGGAAACTCAACAGCTTATTACCTGGCACTCACAACACCATAGTCAGCAACAGGAACGCATCTTTAGGGACCAGGTTGTAAACAGAGTTGTAAAAATCAATGTTATGTAAAACAATAGAGCAACGATGGAGCAAAATTAAAGATGCAGGAAGGCTGTTAACGATGGTGATTTCACGATGACAAGCTGCCCTTAATGATGCTTGGTAAAAGCAACAGTCACTGTTCTAACCTAGGCTTCCTTAAAAACCAAGGAGCAAAGTTTTGGTCCTGGCAAAACCTCTTTTATTTACATGACTGGTAACTCCTTTCATTCACAGTCCGCAAGGCTTAGCAAACAGTCTTTCAGAGGAATGTTTATCCACACGAACCTTATCTCATTTGGAGAGCTGCCAGATAATTAGTTTCCAAACGCAGGGCAAGGTAAAACTTGGCACAGAGTTTCATATAGTCACAAACAGAAATTTCCTCTCTTGAAATGACCGAAGGAACAAATTGTTTCCTGCAAAATCCCCCTCCCCATTCACTCCTCTTTTGTTTCCTATGGGAGGGGCCAATCACCTCCAAGGTGTGGTTTTACTCCGAAGTCGACCCTGCTTTCTTAGTTGTTCTTGTCTTCTGGCAGCTCTGCGCATGTGCACACTGGGAACAGGCTCCAGCTGTTCCTCTGCCTCACTGCTGTCTAGCTCCCTCTCTGCCTCCCATGCAGAGCCCTCGTCTCCGTAGCCATGTGGCCAGCATGACTAAACGCCGAAGGCGCACGGAACGCTGTTACCTTCCCACCAAAGGTGGTCCCTATTTTTCTACTTGCATTTTTTACATGCCTTCAAACTGTTCGGTTGGCAGAAGCTGGGACAAGTCACGGGAGCTCACTCCATTACGCGGTGCTAGGGATTCGAACTGCCAAACTGCCGACCTTTCTGATCGACAAGCTCAGCGTCCCAGCCACTGAACTACCACGTCCCTTACTCTAATGTCTAAGTGAGTTCATTAAAATCGAGACCCTTGGAACATTTTGGATTGTTTCTTCCATGCACTTTGCCAGCTGAGTCGAGTTGCTATTTATGATATCAGCTACCAACAGACCTACCTTCTATTTCCTGGCTGGGGAAGGTCTAAACATCCCTTCTATTATTTTCTCGGCATCGCTTGTTTTGAGCCCTTGCCAAAAAAATGGGGCATATAGGAAGCTTGGCTGATACACAAACTAGGGAAAAAGGAACGGCTAAAACACAAAGCTTCTCCTACTACAGATTTAGACTTCCGAAGTGCGTTGCCTCATTTTATGTAAAAGGATAATTAAAAGGTGTGATATATTCAGTAAAAGGAGGCATTGCTCGGTGAAAACAGATGTCCTTTTGTCTGCTCTAAAGAATATTCATTATTTTAATCTCCTGGGCTTGTTAAAAGACCAGCAGTGGGAAGAACATTTCTTTTCCCCATTTACATGCAGGCAGCCCTTGACTTATGACCTAATTGGAAACAGAATTTCAATTGCTAGGCAGGGTAGTTGTTAAGTCAGAGGTGGGATTCAGCAGGTTCTGACCAGTTCTGGAGAACCAGTAGCAGAAATTTTGAGTAGTTCGGAGAACTGGTAAATACCAACTCTGGCTGGCCCCACCCTCATCTATTCTCTGCCTCCTCAGTCCCAGCTGATCGGGAGGGAATGGGGATTTTGTAGCATCCTTCCCCTGGAGTGGGGAGGGAATGGAGATTTTGCAGTATCCTTCCCCTGGAATGGGGACGGAGTGGAGATTTTGCAGTATCCTTCCCCAGGAGTGGGGAGGGAATGGGGATTTTGCAGTATCCTTCCCCTGGAGTGGGGAGGGAGTGGAGATTTTGCAGTATCCTTCCCCTGGAGTGGGGTGGGAATGGAGATCTCACAGTATCCTTCCCCTGGAGTGGGGAGGGAATGGAGATCTTACAGTATCCTTCCCCTGGAGTGGGGAGGGAGTGGAGATTTTGCAGTATCCTTCCCCTGGAGTGGGGAGGGAATGGAGATTTTGCAGTATCCTTCCCCTGGAGTGGGGAAGGAATGGGGATTTTGCAGTATCCTTCCCCAGGGGTGGGGAGGGAATGAGGATTTTGCAGTGTCCTTCCCCTGGAGTGGGGAGGGAGTGGAGATCTTACAGTATCCTTCCCCTGGAGTGGGGAGGGAATGGAGATCTTACAGTATCCTTCCCCTGGAGTGGGGAGGGAGTGGAGATTTTGCAGTATCCTTCCCCTGGAGTGGGGAGGGAATGGGGATTTTGCAGTATCCTTCCCCTGGAGTGGGGAGGGAGTGGAGATTTTGCAGTATCCTTCCCCTGGAGTGGGGAGGGAATGGAGATTTTGCAGTATCCTTCCCCTGGAGTGGGGAGGGAATGGGGATTTTGCAGTATCCTTCCCCAGGGGTGGGGAGGGAATGAGGATTTTGCAGTGTCCTTCCCCTGGAGTGGGGTGGGAATGGAGATCTCACAGTATCCTTCCCCTGGAGTGGGGAGGGAATGGAGATCTTACAGTATCCTTCCCCTGGAGTGGGGAGGGAGTGGAGATTTTGCAGTATCCTTCCCCTGGAGTGGGGAGGGAATGGGGATTTTGCAGTATCCTTCCCCTGGAGTGGGGAGGGAGTGGAGATTTTGCAGTATCCTTCCCCTGGAGTGGGGAGGGAATGGAGATTTTGCAGTATCCTTCCCCTGGAGTGGGGAGGGAATGGGGATTTTGCAGTATCCTTCCCCAGGGGTGGGGAGGGAATGAGGATTTTGCAGTGTCCTTCCCCTGGAGTGGGGAGGGAATGGGGATTTTGCCGTATCCTTCCCCAGGGGTGGGGAGGGAATTTATTTATTTTTATTTATTTAAATTTATATCCCGCCCTTCTCCACGAAGGACCCAGGGCGGCGCACAGGAAAATTTAAAAACATACAAAATACAATAAATATAATTTAAAAAACTATTAAATAACCTATCCTGCGCTAAAACCAAATTTTAAAAACCCAATTTAAAACTACCTAAAAGTCCCCATGGCAGGTTAGGCTAGGCCGGCTTGTTGAAACAAATATGTCTTGAGACATTGGCGGAAGAGGCGGAGGTCGGTGATGGTACGTAATTCAGGGGGTAGGTCATTCCAAAGGGCTGGGCCCGCCACAGAGAAGGCTCTTCCCCTGGGTGTCGCCAGTCGGCATTGTCCGGCCGACGGCACCCTGAGAAGGCCCTCTCTGTGGGAGCGTATCGGTCTAAGGGATGTATGGGGCAGGAGGCGGTCTCGCATATAACTAGGCCCCGAGCCATGGAGTGCTTTAAAGATAGTTGTCAAAACCTTGAAGCGCACTCGAAAAACCACAGGAAGCCAATGCAGCTCGCACAGGATCGGTGTTATGTGGGAGCATCTAGTGGCTCCCATAATCACCCGCGCGGCTGCGTTTTGGACTAGCTGTAGCTTTCGAGTGCACCTCAAGGGAAGCCCCATGTAGAGAGCATTACAGTAGTCGAGTCGGGACGTCACGAGAGCTTGAGTGACTGTGCGAAGGGCAGCCCGGTCCAGTAAGGGGCGCAATTGGCGCATCAGGCGTACCTGATGAAACGCCCCCCTGGCCACGGCCGCCACATGGTCCTCCATGGACAGCCAGGAATCCAGGAGGACACCCAAATTGCGCGCCCTCTCCACGGGGGCCAGTGTTTCGCCCCCAATGGCCAGAGTTGGTGTAATCTGGCTGAACCGGGGTGCCGGAAACCACAGCCACTCAGTCTTGGCAGGGTTGAGCTTGAGTTTGTTACCACCCATCGAGATCCGTACGGCCTCCAAACACCGGGACAGCACTTCGGCGGCATCGTTGGGGTGGTTTGGGGTGGATATGTACAGCTGGGTGTCATCAGCGTACAGATGGTACTCCACCCCAAAACCACGGATGATCTCACCCAGCGGCTTCATATATGTGTTGAAAAGGAGGGGCGAGAGGACCGACCCCTGAGGAACCCCACATAAGAGAGGCCTCGAGGTCGACCTCTGCCCTCCCGTCAACACATATTGCGACCGACCAGAGAGGTAGGATGAGAACCACCGCAAAACGGTGCCTCCCAACCCCAACCCCCCCAGTCGGTGCAATAGGATACCATGGTCGATGGTATCAAAAGCCGCCGAGAGGTCTAATAGGACTAGGATAGAGGAATAACCTCTATCCCGCGCCCTCCAGAGATCATCAACCAACGCGACCAATGCCGTCTCGGTGCTGTGACCGGGTTGGAAGCCGGACTGGCGCGGGTCTAGATAATCAACTTCCTCCAGGTGTCGCGGAAACTGTTGGGCTACCACACTCTCGACAACCTTCACCAAAAAGTGAAGGTTGGAGACCGGACGATAGTTCTCTAATAAAGCTGGGTCCAGGGACGGCTTCTTGAGGAGGGGCCTCACTACCGCCTCTTTCAAGACGGCAGGCAAGGACCCCTCACTCAAAGATGCGTTGACAATGCCCTGGAGCCAGCCTCGTGTCGTCTCCCAGGATGCCAGTACAAGCCAGGAGGGACACGGGTCCAATAAACATGTGGTCGCCCTAAGTTTCCTTGACAACCTGTCCATATCCTCGGTGGTAACAAAGTCAAACTCCTCCCAAGAAGGAACCTCAAGACTAGTCTCGGACAGTCCCACAGGACCACTGTCGATGAAGGGTAGCTCATTCCGAATCCGAGTGATTTTCTCCTGCAGATAAATCCCAAATTCCTCTGCTCGCCCTTGCAGAGGGGCTTCCCGCGGCCTCTGATGAAGGAGGGAGCGGGTCACCCCAAACAGGGCGGCAGGGCGGTTATCTGCGGATGCAATAAGGGTGGCACAATACTCACGTTTGGCCACCCTTATCGCCACTAAGTAAGCCCTAATATGGGTTCTCACTAGTGTTCGGTCGGCTTCGGAGCGAGAGGATCTCCATCTGCTCTCTAGGCATCTCTTGTGGCGTTTCATCCCCCGAAGCTCCTCGGTAAACCAAGGAGCCTGGGTGATTCGCCGCCGCAAGAGAGGCCGCAAGGGCGCGACTCGGTCCAAGGCCCCCGCGGCCGCACTTAACCATGCGGCCACTAGGTCCTCAGTCGAGTCGCGGGGCAGGGTCACAGGAATTGGCCCAAGCTCCCTCTGGAACCTTTCCGGGTCCATTAGAAGCCTGGGGTGGAACCATATAGGAATATCCGGATCCGCCTCCCCGCGGTGAGGTGTAGCGATTGGAAAGTCCAGCCGAAGGAGAGCGTGATCTGTCCATGACAAGGGAGTGATGGCTAGGTCCCCTATTCCCAGATCACAACTCCACTGTCCCGAGACAAAGATGAAATCCAGTGTGTTTCCTCCCTCGTGAGTGGGGCCTAAAACTACCTGGGTCAGGTCCATGGCCGTCATGGAGGCCATGAACTCCCGAGCTGCTCCAGAGGCTTCGCCTGCCGACGGCAAGTTAAAATCCCCCATGACTACCAGTCTGGGGGTCTCAACTGCCGCCTCGGCTATCACCTCTAGGAGCTCGGGCAGGGCTGTTGTTGCATAGCGAGGAGCCAGGTATACAACTAACACGCCCAACTGCCTCCCTAGGCCCCATCTCACGCAGAGAGATTCACACCCGGTTGTCTGAGGGACTGTGGTCTCCTTCGGTTCAAGACCTTCCTTTACGATAATCGCCACCCCCCCCACCCCTCCCTAGGGCCCTTGGCTGATGGAAGGCACGGTAACCTGGTGGGCACATGTCCACGAGGGGCATACCCCCTTCGTGGCCCAACCAGGTTTCCGTTATACCCACCAGGTCCGGGTCCCCCTCTGACACAAGGTCACGAATGAGGGGGGCTTTTTGAACCACGGACCTGGCGTTGCATAACATCAGCCTCGGGCCCCGGGTCTGTGATTCCTGCCCACCTAGTCTGCGATGGGAGAGCGGAGAGTTGGAGCACGTGACCGCCTGAATCCAGCGGCCACGGTCTTCCAACCGATGATGGCCATTTCGTCTCCCTCCGCCCCTGCCCCTCCCCAGACCGAATCGATGGAAAAAGCCACCGAGGAAATGACCCCCCCCTCCCCTTCCTCCGTTTCCCTATTTCCGCCCGCCGGCCTCAATTGCTGTCCCCTCCCTGGACTATTTTTCCCCTCCTCCCTGGAACCCCCTAAAATCCGGGGGAATGAGGATTTTGCAGTGTCCTTCCCCTGGAGTGGGGAGGGATGGGGATTTTGCAGTACCCTTCCCCTGGAGTGGGGAGGGAATGGGGATTTTGCAGTATCCTTCCCCTGCAGTGGGGAGGGAGTGGAGATTTTGCAGTATCCTTCCCCTGGAGTGGGGAGGGAATGGGGGTTTTAGTTCTTGACTCACAACATGTCATGTAGTGGCTGTTCGAAGCTACAACGGTACTGAAAAAAGTGACTGGCTGTTTTTCACACTTACTATTGTTGCAGTATCCCATGGTCATGTGATCAAAATTCAGACACTTGGCAACTGTCTCATATTTATGACCATTGCAGCGTCCCGGCATCATGGACCTCTTTTGCGACTTTCTAACCAGAAAAGTCAATGGGGAAGCCAGATTCACTCTACAAGCACGTCACTCACTTAATTAAATGATTCACTTAACAGTTGTGGCAACAAAGATTGTACAACGGAGCAAAATTCACTTAACAAACATTTCACTGAGCAAAATGTGGTCATAAGTCGAGGTCTATCTATATGAAGACTGGTTGTAAGTCACTTTTTTTTTCAGTGTCATTATAACTCTGAGTGTTCGCTAAATGAATGGTCATGTTGAGGACTTCCTGCATTATTTATATCAGGGGTCTCCAACCTTTGCAACTTTAAGTCTGAAGGACTTCAGCTCCCAGACGTCTCCAGCCAGGTTTGGTCTGGGAGCTGTCTGGGAGCTGAAGTCCTTCAGACTTAAAGTTGCAAAGGTTGGAGACCTCTGATTTATATGACAGTTTTCATCTCCTATGAGTTTGAAGGGCTCGTATAATACGGCACTAATCTGTTTTTTTGTTAATGGAAACCCATGTGATTTTCTTACCATTTTTTAAATCTTCCTGCAGCTTAATCACTTGCGCCAAACGGAAATAATTAATGCAGCCAGGTATGAAGGCCTGGGAGCTGATTGAAATTAGATTCTATCAAAAGAACATATTCCTGCATTAAGGAAACCTGGCTTGTTTTAGAAAATGAAAGCAAAGTGATTGTCTTTTTATTAAAACGTCTGTCACTGGAGGAGAAACACCCCCCCCCCCAAACCTATGTCATAAGGATAATGTTGGAAGAAACGTCCATCTGGATTCAGTTCCAAGTGGGGGAAAAGACACTCGATTCATGGAAGTTGCTTGGAAAAGTTTATTGATGGTGGACAGGGCCACATGGTTTGAGGCAGTGTTGGGTTCCTACTGGTTCGCCCGAACCGCTAGTAGTTTGGCGGCTTGCCACGCCCCCAAACCGGTTCTCCGGTCAGCGCCATAGGTGCTGCCATCTTGTTTTTTGCTTCTGCGCATGCACAGAACAATTTTATTGTACTGCGCATGCCCGCACTGTGTGCATCAAGTGCAAGCCGCACGCCCACAAGCAAACCAGGAGTAGTGACTGCCGTAAGCCACCCCTGGTTTGAGGGAACACCTGCTGAGGGTGCCCTGGTTTTATGCCCTCTGTTGATCGCCACCTTAGAGTTTCCTGTTTCTGTACAAGAAATGTATCCCATTGGCTGCCAGAGTCTCAGGGGGCGGGGGTCTTAGACTCTTAGCTAACTTAGTAGGCTGTGTTTGTGTCCCAGGCTTGGTTGAGCCTTGCTGGGTGATGACGTAATGAAAGGGCTTTTGGTAATTCTTACTATGGCTCTGCCTGAAGAAGGTAGATCTTTCTTCAATAGACTGGCTCAGGCCTTAATTTTTATTTAATTTAATTTAATTTAAATTTATATCCCGCCCTTCTCCACAGAGGACCCAGGGCGGCGTACAGGAAATTTAAAAACATACCAATACAAAGATAAATATATAATTTAAAATAAATATTAAACAATCCTATCCTGTACTAAAACCAAATTTAAAATAACCAATTTAAAACTTCCTAAAGGTCCCCATGGGAGGTTAGGCTAGGCCGGCTTGTTGGAACAAATATGTCTTGAGACATTGGCGGAAGAGGCGGAGGTCGGTGATGGTGCGTAATTCAGGGGGTAGGTCATTCCAGAGGGCTGGACCCGCCACAGAGAAGGCTCTTCCCCTGGGTGTCGCCAGTCGGCATTGTCTGGCCGACGGCACCCTGAGAAGGCCCTCTCTGTGGGAGCATATCGGTCTAAGGGATGTATGGGGCAGGAGGCGGCCCATTGACAAAGGGGGCAGGCATGAAATGCTCTAATCTTTGCTACTGGTTTGGAACCGCGAGCGCGCTCACACAGGGAACCTTCTGCGCATGTGCAGAGCATCAGTGATGATGTCTGGGCAGGTGGGCGGAGCCTCCTGCTGCTGCCACTACCAGTTCGCCCGAACCGGGTGCTAACTGGCAGAATACCACCTCTGAAAGGTGGGGCATCTGAGTTTCGCTCTCCTTTTAGGGGAAACATTCTTTCCTTTTAATATTTCCTAAGATATTTCATTTTCCTAGGAGAGGGGGTGGGCGCTAACTTCCTACAATGATTAGTTTCCCAATGCTGCTTATAAACATTTGCAAACGTTTTATGGGCAAACAGGACAATAAATGCAAAAGCAACGTAAGGCCAGGTTTTCAACATTATGGCTATTTGTAAGAGGCACGAATATTTATCGTCCCACACAGCCTAATGGGTAGCGTAGATACCGAATAAAGGAATATCTATTGCAATGGAAGGAGAAACGGAGTTAGGAGTTTTATTCTCCCCGGTTCTGTAATTGCATCTTTAGTTTGTTTCTACTCTTTCTTGAGTTAGTCAGAGGCGGTTTGTCTCTGGGGAAGGGGAACTTTTAAGCTATGCGGGATTCCACAATGCCAGTGCATATATACTTGGTATTTACTTAATGACCGGTTGCTTAGTGTGTCAGCGTTCCAAATAGCATCCAAAATTAAATCAGCGTCCAAGGCAAAGGATTCCTCAAAGTTCCAATTTATGAAGAGAGCCATGTTGGCACATCTGGGAAAAACCGAATCTGAAAGCTTCCCGGTTTTCCCCACCCAGTTGAAAGTTCAAGAGCTTGTCCCTACACTCACAAGTCCATCCAATGGTCCAATCTCCCTCTGCCATGCTGGCAGTTCCACCCCTCCAGTTCCGGTCAGGTTCAGAGGTGCAGAGACAAAGGATGACCTTGGCTTTCTAGAAAGAATGTTGTTATGGCTACATAGTATGTGACTCCTTACAATCCCCCCTCCAAATTCCCCAATTGTAACGAACCAGCATAGTGAAATAATAGAGAGTGTGGCAGGCCAAAGATCCAGAAAGGAATATGACTGCAGGCCTGACATAGTGGCCATTTGAACTTACAACAATCCACGGATGGGATTCAGCTGGTTCGGACTGGTTCGGGCAAACCGGATGCTAATTTTACATCTGGTTTGCTGAACTGGTAGTTGAAAGGACTGGCTGGCCTCTCCCACCCCAGTCTGTCCCTCCTAGGAGTTTCCATGTGGCCCATTTTGGATGCCAAGTAAGTGCAGGGCCCGCATGGAAGCTCTGGGAGCGTGAAAACCAGGCATCTCGGAAGTTCTGGAAGTCCGGAAACAGACCCCTTTCCGGCCTCCAGAGGGCCTCCGGAGCCCGGGAGAGGCTGTTTTTGCCCTCCCAGATGCGGGATCGGATCCTGCCCCATACATCCTCACGGCCGATTCGCTCCCACAGAGAGGGACTTCTCCGGGTGCCGTCCACTAGACTTTGTCAGCGGGCGACGCCCAGGGGAAGGGCCTTCTCTGTGGCGGGCCCAGCCCTCTGGAACAACCTTCCCCCCGATATCAGGACAACCACGGACCTCCGCTCCTTCCGCCTAAAATTAAAGACACATCTGTTTCGCTTGGCCGGCCTAGGGTAGTCTCTTTTTAGATTGGGGTTAGTTTTAATATGGGATTTTAGCGCAGGGTTAGTTTAATTTCATTTATTATTGTATACTGTTTGTATTTTATATGTATTTTAAATTCCCTGTGCCCCGCCTCGAGTCCCTTCTGGGAGAGAGAGCGGGTTATAAATTAAATTATTATTATTAAATTATTATTATTATTTGAGGAAAGCCTCCGGAGCTTGGGGAGTGCGAAAACACCCTCACTTCCTCGCCTTGGTGCAGGAGGCTGAGTCGGCCATGCTCACTATGGCCACACCCACCCAGCAACTGGATAGAGAACTGGTTGCTAATTTTTTTTCAATCCCACCCCTGCAACAATCCCCCAAAAATGTACACAACAAAAAACAGTTTTGATGACTGCACCTTTTCATGGTTATGTGATCACATTTTGGGCCTCTGGCAACTGATTTGCATTTACAATGTGTTGGGTTTTTTTTGAACCAGAACCAATGTTTGCTTAAAGAGAATAACAGAATGCTGAATAACAGAATAGGAAAGGACCTTGGAGGTCTTCGAGTGCAACACCCTGTTCAAGCAGGACATTCTATACTATTTCAGACAAATGGTTGCCCAATCTTTCCAGCAAAACAAACAAACAAACACCGATTGTGAAAGATGGATTCTCTTAGCTACCATTGCAAAACAAATGCCCTAAAATTGGAGTAGGGGAGAGGAAGGGGAAGAAGAAAAGAGAAAGGAGAGGAGGAAAGAAGAAAACAGAGAAGAAGAGAGAGTAGGAGAAAGAGAGAGGGAAGGAGAAGTAGGACCGTTGTAATATACCATATTTTTCGGAGTATAAGGCACACCTTTTTCCCTCAAAAAAAAAGAGGGTGAAAATCTGGGTGCGTCTTATACACTGAATACAACATTTTTGGCCTTCCAAAACCCCACCCCCTTTGCAAAAATGGCCGTGCGTAGCCTTTAGGTGGGTTCTAGAGTGCTCCTGGCGGCTGGGGAGGGCAAAAATGAGTGAAAAAGGGGCCATTTTTTGCCTACACCCAGGAACCCTCTATAAGCCTCCTAAAGCTATGCATGCCCTTTCTTTGACAAAAAACCGGGCTCGTTTTCACAAAAAATGGGCCGTTTTTGGGAGGTCTGCAGAGTGCAAAACCTTTTTTTCCCCTAATTTGCCTCTTCAAAATCTTGGTATGTCTTATAATCCGGTGCGTCTTATACTCTGAAAAATACGGTAGTCGGTAGAAGATGTTTGTGAGAGAAATTGGGGGGGGCATAAGGGGGGGGGGACAGTTGCAGCTCCTGGTCTGCTTAAACACAGATAACCAGGCAGAATGCAGAAGAGGATGCCTCATTTGATCTTGCTGGCTTCCCAGCCAGAAATTATAAGTAACTGGCCAATTACTGATAATGTTTTAAAAGATTTTTGCTTTAAACTGGGAACAGCAGGCGAAAACTGGAATGGCGTAGAAATGAGCGAGCAAATCTATTTTATTTTTACCTATTTTGGATTCTACACCGCCTTCCGCATAACATTGATTTGTCTCATTACGAAGCCTTTTCTACTAGATTATGCGCACAGGATTTTTTGCTTTCCTTTTGGCTGTGTGTGTGTGTGTGTGTGTGTGTGTGTGTGTGTGTGTGTTGGGTTCTGGATTCCACCACACACACACGGCGTCACCCTCATGCACACGCACGACGCGTGCCTGTGTCCTACCTGTCAGCCGGGCGGAGCATCGCGCAGGCGCTGTATCTACTGTGCACCTGCGCGGAACCGCAAAAAGCATAAAACACTGGTAAGGAGCTCGGGCGGGCAGGTGAGCCCTCCGGAGCACCGTACTGGCTCTGGCACGCCTGTACCGGGGCGTACTGGCTGAAACCCACCACTGGGGGTGTGTGTGTGCGTGTGTGCGCGCGCGCGCGCATAGACTTTTGAGTCAGTGTTCCCTTCTAATGACTATACCAATAAGTCTACTTTCTTGGCAACGTTGTGGTTGGCCTTTTTCCAGTGGATGAGAAAAACAAATAGGGTGTTATCTGGGTGCCTAAAACAGAACTAGAACTCACAGTCTCCTGGTTTGTAGCCTGGTGCCTTAATCCATCAGGCCAAATGGGTTCTCAACTCGCCGGTCTATTCTCTGAGTTTATCGACTATGGATTGGACCTCATAATGGGAGTCCTTGGGTTACAACCATAACGGAGCCTACATATCAGAAGGGACGCGGCGGCTCAGTGGCTAAGAGAAGCTCGCCTCCAGAAGTTGTGAATGCTCCAACACTGGACGTTTTTAAGAAGAGCTTAGACAACCATTTGTCTGAAGTGGTGTAGGGTTTCCTGCCTAAGCAGGGGGTTGGACTAGAAGACCTCCAAGGTCCCTTCCAGCTGTATTCTGTTTAATCATTACAGTTCAAGCTTTGTAATGATTCTTCTTTGTCAGACTTTATAGAGAACGTAGGTAAAAGGTCAAGGTTCCCCTCGCACATATGTGCTAGTCGTTCCCGACTCTAGGAGGCGGTGCTCAACTCCGTTTCAAAGCCAAAGAGCCACCGCTGTCCGAAGATGTCATGTGGCCGGCATGACTAAACACTGTTACTTTCCCACCAAAGGTGTGGTTCTTTTTTTTTCTACTTGCATTTTTACATGCTTTCGAACTGCTAGGTTGGCAGAAGCTGGGACGGGTAACGGGAGCTCACTCCGTGACGCGGCGCTCGGGATTCGAACCACCGAACCTTTCAGATCAACAAGCTCAGGGTCTTAGTCACTGAGTCACCGTGTCCCGTTTAGAGAACTTCAGTTGTTGTTTATCGTTCCAAAACAGATTGCATAAATGCCAAAAGAGCTCTTATCAATACATACCAAGCATACAATACAGCAAACATCCATTATCCTCTTCTCTCCCAGTATTTTATTCACAAATACTTCCTTCCCAGCTGTTTCAAGAGCCAATAGAGGGAGGCCAAAAATATAAAAATTGACTTGGCAACAACACATTACTTGTCCAACAATTAAGCACTTTTCTGGAGTATTTTGCATCCCATTCACTAGACAAGCTATCCCAATTTGATGGCTTTGTTCCTTCTGCATCATCAACTTTTGTATAAGAGGGATTAAGAGGACATTATTATTAAACAGTATATCACCCCAACTCAAAATACACACTTTGATAAGGCAGATTCACCCTGGCAAAGTCCCTGGGTGTCATGATAGAACGTTGGCAGCAATCAGGAAGAAGTTAGAACGATGGGCTCTTAATTCTGGCTTCTCTTTTCTCTTTCACTGACCTCACCACCCAACCTTGCAGGGAGGTAGGCAGGCTGATTCCATCATTGTTCGACTTCTACATTCACTCACCTGTTGCTCAAAGGAAGGGGTAGGCTATTATCCCCAACCAAAATTGGCGAATAAATTTCTCTGCGCGCTGCTTTCTGTGAACGAAGCCATAATTCTCTCTCGTACTGCGGTTAGGTTTATAAGAAGACCGTAATGCAGTCTTGCTTTCGACAATAGCAGCCAATCTGTGTAGATAAACTATGATTAAAAACCAAAATACTGTTTGTAATAAAATAATGTGCATAAGGAAGCCCAAGGACATGTGAGAGGTTTTATATCAAAATCGATTGTATTCCTTATACGGTCTCCATCTTCCCTTAAAACAGGGGTTTTCAACCATTCAACCATATACCACTTTATAAGGCCTTGGTAAGGCCACACTTGGAATACTGCATACAGTTTTGGTCACCACGATGTAGAAAATATGTGGAGACTCTAGAAAGAGGGCAGAGAAGAGCAACCAAGATGATTAGGGGACTGGAGACTAAAACATATGAAGAACGGTTGCAGGAACTGGGTATGTCTAGTTTAATAAAAAGGACTAGGGGAGACATGATAGCAGTGTTCCAATATCTCAGGGGTTGCCACAAAGAAGAGGGAGTCAAACTATTCTCCAAAGCACCTGAGGGCAGAACAAGAAGCAATGGGTGGAAACTAATCAAGGAGAGAAGCAACTTAGAACTGAGGAGAAATTTCCTAACAGTGAGAACAATTAAACAGAGGAACAGCTTGTCTCCAGAAGTTGTGAATGCCCCAACACTGGAAGTCTTTAAAAAGATTTTGGATAGCCATTTGTCTGAAATGGTATAGGGTTTCCTGCCTAGGCAGGGGGTTGGACTACTAGATGACCTTCAAGGTCCCTTTTAAACTCTGCTATTGTATTGTACCATTTTATACCACTTTTGTATCTCTGTTAGTAGTAAAATTTTCTAACCGCCCACCGGTTCCACAGTAACGGTGATTTATAAAGTAAGGAAGTCAATTAAATTAAAAAAAGGAAAGTGCTTCAGTATCGGACAAAACCCCTACCGCCCACCATGAAAGCTGGAATGCCCACTAGTGGGCGATAGGGACCAGGTTGACTACCACTGTCTTAAAACATAAACAGAATCTACAATGGACTGAGAATTAGTGTATGCACTAGATAATTGTCAGTCAAGCTGAAACTAAGTTAATGAAGTAAAAATAGCAAATGGGTGGTGGTGGTGAATCTTTTACTTAAACTTTCTCAAACCTCCAAATAAGTTATCCAGGCCTAATCCACATATCAAAGGATAAGGTCTGCAAAAAAAAAATCACAAATAATTAAATTACTCTCAGCAGAACTGATGTTAACATGAATGAACATCATACATCAGCATGTACATGCTTCCACATCCATGACAAACTCCCCTATAAAGCAATGTCTCTGTAAACTAGACAGCCACTTATCTGAAATAGTATAGGTTCTCCTGCTTGAGCAGGGAGCTGGACTTGAAGACCTCCAAGGTCCCTTCCAGTTCTGTTCTATTCTACCCCTTTTCTCTGCAGCTATCCCCAAAGCAGAGCCCTTTGCTTTTGGGAATAAATATTTCCAAAAAATATTGTTATAAGTAGCCTTCCCATAGGAAAAGGCTTTTGTTTTGAATTCTGTCTTCCTTTAAATAATAGGATAACCTGTTTAAGACTTGACACTAGAGGGAGCTGAAAGGAACTAGAGATTATGTTTAAAGGAGAACTTTTCATTTTGGTTTAGTAATACAGAATGGAGTGAACTATTTTAACAGTGGAAATTAGCATAGCATAGCACAGCACAGCACAGCACAGCATGGAATAGGAATAGGAATAGATTTGAATGGAATGAGAAAAACCTGCTGTGGCCTAGAGGTGGAGCTCTCGCCTCCCAATCAGGAGGTTGTGAGTTCAATCCTAGGTAGAGGCAGATGTAGGGTCTCCTGCTTGGGCAGGGGGTTGGGCTAGATGACCTGCAAGATCCCTTCCAACTCTGTTAATCTGAGATGGGATGGGAATGGGAATGATTGCAGGAATTGTGTATGTCTGGTTTAATGAAAAGGACTAAAGGAGACATGATAGCAGTCTTCCAATATCTCAGGGGTTGCCAAAAAGAAGAGGGAGTCAAGCTATTCTCCAAGGCACCTGAGGGTAGAACGAGAAGCAATAGTTTCCACAACTAATCAAGGAGAGAAGCAACTTTGAACTGAGGAGAAATTTCCTGGCAGTTAGAAAAATTAATCAGTGGAACAGAAGTTGCCTCCAGAAGTTGTGAATGCTTCAACAGTGGAAGTTTTTAAGAGGATGTTGGATATCCCTTTGTCTGAAGTAGTGTTGGGTTTCCCGTCTAGGCAGGGGGTTGGACTAGAAGACCTCAAAGGTCCCTTCCATCTATTCTATTCTATTCTATTCCTTACTAATAGATTGGATCTCTCTTTAACAAGCTTCCACCTATTATTTCTTGTCCTATCCTTGGGTGCTTTGGAAGTCACACAGAAAGCTAAGCAATCTCTCTAATGCCAGTGACCTAGAGGTAGGATAACTGAAGACCAGGCTTCATTGGGGAGTCAGGCTATATTGTTTGTCCGATATAAATCTTTGTTTTCAGTCCAAGGAGCACTTCAGTGATATTGAAGTGGTTAGCTGCTAGGTGCACTCAGAACAAGAGGTAAGCCTCATTGTTTGCCCTCTTGTTTGCAGAACTCTTAAGATGGCAGCAGAGTAGCAAGCCTCGAGAAAAATCCCTTGGTAATTGCTACTTCTACAGTGGAGTAACTCTCCAAAGCCGTCTGAAATCTCCCACCACAGCTTTGAAGGAGAGGCGTTCATTGTGAAGGAGATTTAGGCGGCTTTATGTGTTGAATAAAGTGGTTGCGGCACAAAGTTGTTGAGCAGAGGTTGTGCAAGTGCCAGTGAGTAAGGTCGACATCAGAGGTGGGCTCCTACCGGTTCAGACCGGTTCGGCCGAGAAGGTAGTAACTTGGCCTGCCACACTCCCCGAACCAGTTCTATTGGCGACTGCCGCCATCTTGATTTTTGGTTCCAGAACCATCTTTATTGCAGAAATGTAATTTCCCCCCCTTTTCTAATATTGTGTGCATGCGCAGACCTTTTTAGGTACAAATGCGCATGCGCCCGGAGCTAAACCGATAGTAATGCTGGCAGCAACTCACCCCTGGTTGACATGTCCCGATAGGAGCGAGCTATTCATAATTATTTCTGTATTTTTCTCAGTGGCGCATCTTGCCTTCGTAAAGTTGGCATTGCTATATGTCTCAGACCAGGAAGCCAGCATGTCACAGTGGTGTTAATACTCTGTTTCCCCCAAAATAAGACTTATTTTGAAATTAAACCCTAGCATGTTTTACTTGGGTTGCTAATATAAGCCCTACCCCCCCCAAATAAGCCCTACTTAAGAGCCTGAGCGGCTGCCTGTCCACCCATTCCCACACTGGGAACAGGCTCCAGCTGTTCTTCTGCTCCACTGATGTCTGACTCTGAAGGCAGCTGATAACTGGTATATGGCCCTGGCCCCCTCCCTGCCTCCGACACAGAGCCTTCCCCGGACTCTAGGACTGGCCCAGGTTCCTCCCCAACCCTCCTCACTGCCCGAATCTGCTGCCAGCTCCACTGGTCACTGCTGGCCACAACAGCCGGTCAAAGTCCAAGAGTCTTTGAAATCCTTGGTATATTTTATTTGTACCAACTAGTTTTATTCCTGAACAGTTTCTGCCTTTGCTGGAAAATCTTTGGTCATCAGGGAAGTTTGAGTGACATTTTTTTCCCCCCACTCAGGCAGGCAAACCAACTTTTCCTCCACTTTTCTTGAATAAATAAACTGCTTAAAAACTAAATCCCCAACTGAAAAAAATAATAATAATGATGACTGCTTCCTTCTCAACCCCTCACCCTTGCCGGAGAAAGATAATTGTCCCTTTTAATTTTAGAAACAAGTTATTTATTATAAATGTCTTCAATGGCTTAATGATTGAAAAGAATTAACCTTTAAATATCACTTTAATTTATGTGAAGTAATTCAAAACTCATGAATAAATATAGGGATGGTGTAAACTCTGTTTTGTTTGAGACTCCTGTTTAATTCCTGGATTTGAATTCTGGGAAGTCTTAGACTGGATATGTGGCATTAACATCCTAACTTACTCCACAGGATGTGAAGAAGTCACAAGTTTTGAAAACTAAGGAATCAGGGGGAAGGCTAGAAAAAACTCTATTTTGAGTTTGGGCATAGGCTTCTGCAGAAAATTTATGAGGTAAATTTAAAAAGATAAAAGGTAAAGGTTTCCCTCATGTGCTAGTCGTTCCAGACTCTAGGGGGCAGTGCCCTTTCTCTGTTTCAAAGCCGAAGAGCCAGCGCTGTCCGAAGACGTCTCCGTAGTCATGTGGCCGGCATGACTAAATGCCAAAGGCGCATAGAACGCTGTTCCCTTCCCCCCCAAATGTGGTTCCTATTTTTCTACTTGCATTTTTACGTGTTTTCAAACTGCTGGGTTGGCAGAAGCTGGGACAAGTCACGGGAGCTCACTCCATTATGTGGCGCTAGGGATTCGAACTGCCAAACTGCTGATCTTTCTGATCGACGACCTCAGTGTCTTAGCCACTCAGCCCTGTTATGAGGTTTCTTAAGGCAAGGCTATTCAAGGGATCTTGGTGTCCTAGTCAGCGGTGGGTTTCACATTTCATTATCATGGTTTCGTCATGTGCCGGCCTACTCGCTTCACACGCAGGAGCCCGCTTCACCGGCGCATGCGCCCCTTCCACACATGTGCCCGGCCTTCCGTACATGCGCTTTGTTCGCACACACACTTTCTACACATGCTTAAATAGGCCAGTACACAGCCAGGGCAGGTGAGGTGGCCCATTCGTGATTTGCGCTACCAGTTCAGGTGAACCGGTATGAACCAACTGAATACCACCTCTGGTCCTAGTGGCCAATCACTTAATTATGAGCCAGCAGTGTACTGCAACTGTCGAAAAAACCAACAAGGTCCTTGGATGCACTAACAGAGGGAGAGAATCAAGATCACGTGAAGGGTTAATACCACTTTATAATGCCTTGGTAAGGCCACACTTGGAATATGGCATTCAGTTTTGGTCGCCACGATGTAGAAAAGATGTGGAGACTCTAGAAAGAGTGCAGAGAAGAGCAACAAAGAGGATTAGGGGACTGGAGGCTAAAACAGGAAGAACGGTTGCAGGAACTGGGTATGTCTTGTTTAATGAAAAGAAGGACTTAAATTATCAAGGATTATCAGTTAATTGATTGTTAATAATAATCATAGATGCCTACAATAAGACTAATTATAATAAATGTTTTAGTTAATGATATTTATTTATTTTATTTGTTTAAATTTATACCCCGCCCTTCTCCTAAAAAAGGACCCAGGGCGGCGCACAGGCATTATTAAAACCATACAAAAATACAAAAATACATAATTATTAAAAAACTATTAAACTTTCCCTGTGCTAAAACTAATAAAACTCTAAAATTTAAAATTTTCCCTATAAAAGTCAGAAACGGGGGTTATGCTAGGCCAGCTTATTGGAATAAATGAGTTTTAAGACGTTGGCGGAAGAGGCCGAGGTCCCCGATGATGCGTAAATCGGGGGGTAGGTCATTCCAGAGGGCTGGGCCCGCCACAGAGAAGGCTCTTCCCCTGGGCGTCGCCAACCGGCATTGCCCGGCCGACGGTACCCGGAGAAGGCCCTCTCTGTGGGAGCGGATCGGTCGAAGGGATGTATGGGGCAGGAGACGGTCGCGTATATATATATTTGCTTATCTTTAGATGGGAAGTTATGCTATTTAGATGGTTATATTTATTTATTTATTTATTTATTTAAATTTATATCCCGCCCTTCTCCACAAAGGACCCAGGGCGGCGCACAGGAAAATTTAAAAAACATACAAAATACAATAAATATAATTTAAAAAACTATTAAATAACCTATCCTGCGCTAAAACCAAATTTTAAAAACCCAATTTAAAACTACCTAAAAGTCCCCATGGGAGGTTAGGCTAGGCCGGCTTGTTGAAACAAATATGTCTTAAGACATTGACGGAAGAGGCGGAGGTCGGTGATGGTACGTAATTCAGGGGGTAGGTCATTCCAAAGGGCTGGGCCCGCCACAGAGAAGGCTCTTCCCCTGGGTGTCGCCAGTCGGCATTGTCCGGCCGACGGCACCCTGAGAAGGCCCTCTCTGTGGGAGCGTATCGGTCTAAGGGATGTATGGGGCAGGAGGCGGTCTCGCATATAACTAGGCCCCGAGCCATGGAGCGCTTTAAAGATAGTTGTCAGAACCTTGAAGCGCACTCGAAAAACCACAGGAAGCCAATGCAGCTCGCGCAGGATCGGTGTTATGTGGGAGCATCTAGTGGCTCCCATAATCACCCGCGCGGCTGCGTTTTGGACTAGCTGTAGCTTTCGAGTGCACCTCAAGGGAAGCCCCATGTAGAGAGCATTACAGTAGTCGAGTCGGGACGTCACGAGAGCTTGAGTGACTGTGCGAAGGGCAGCCCGGTCCAGTAAGGGGCGCAATTGGCGCATCAGGCGTACCTGATGAAACGCCCCCCTGGCCACGGCCGCCACATGGTCCTCCATGGACAGCTGGGAATCCAGGAGGACACCCAAATTGCGCGCCCTCTCCACGGGGGCCAGTGTTTCGCCCCCAATGGCCAGAGTTGGTGTAATCTGGCTGAACCGGGGTGCCGGAAACCACAGCCACTCAGTCTTGGCAGGGTTGAGCCTGAGTTTGTTACCACCCATCCAGATCCGTACGGCCTCCAAACACCGGGACAGCACTTCGGCGGCATCGTTGGGGTGGTTTGGGGTGGATATGTACAGCTGGGTGTCATCAGCGTACAGATGGTACTCCACCCCAAAACCACGGATGATCTCACCCAGCGGCTTCATATATGTGTTGAAAAGGAGGGGCGAGAAGACCGACCCCTGAGGAACCCCACATAAGAGAGGCCTCGAGGTCGACCTCTGCCCTCCCGTCAACACATATTGCGACCGACCAGAGAGGTAGGATGAGAACCACCGCAAAACGGTGCCTCCCAACCCCAACCCCCCCAGTCGGTGCAATAGGATACCATGGTCGATGGTATCAAAAGCCGCCGAGAGGTCTAATAGGACTAGGATAGAGGAATAACCTCTATCCCGCGCCCTCCAGAGATCATCAACCAACGCGACCAATGCCGTCTCGGTGCTGTGACCGGGTCGGAAGCCGGACTGGCGCGGGTCTAGATAATCAACTTCCTCCAGGTGTCGCGGAAACTGTTGGGCTACCACACTCTCGACAACCTTCACCAAAAAGTGAAGGTTGGAGACCGGACGATAGTTCTCTAATAAAGCTGGGTCCAGGGACGGCTTCTTGAGGAGGGGCCTCACTACCGCCTCTTTCAAGACGGCAGGCAAGGACCCCTCACTCAAAGATGCGTTGACAATGCCCTGGAGCCAGCCTCGTGTCGTCTCCCAGGATGCCAGTACAAGCCATAGAATACTCTTGGTAAATGATCAATTAATTAACAGCCACCTATAAAATCCTAGACAATTATATGGAATCTATAGGGATATGATGGGATTAAATAAGGGATATTAATAGCTAGCCAGGATCTAAAGATATTATTAACGAAGAAATAGATTGAGGTTAAAATATTTGATAAGAACTGTGGATATTGATATTAAATTACATGATAAAATTGTTAGATTTAAAATTAATAAAATGAGATTACTTATGAATAATAACTATTCCAGAGGAGCACAGAATTTATGGATACCTGACTAGAATGTCCTTTATAGGATATTATCCAGAGTGGGCTTTTCCTTCTTAAACTTATCTACGTAAATCTATTTATCTGTCAATATTGTTTTTCTTCTTTTTTTTTCTTTTCTCTCTTTTGATTAGTTTTATAAATAGAATGCCATTATACAATTATGTCTTATATAAAAGGATGTTAAAACAACTAGTAAGGTTGGAATAGATATATAAGAATTGTAATAATTGATATGAAAAATAAGTGATAAACTTTGAAGAACATTATAGAAACCTGCGATAAAATGATACATTCTTCAAAATTGATAGTTTGTAAGGAAAAATGACTTAGTGATATTGGCGTTTTTTGTTGTGAAGTTTGTATTATTTGTGTTTATGTAAAAAAAACAACAACCAGGGGGGGCATTTCATGTAAAATAAAATTAAATCTCTTTCAAAAGAAAAAAGAAAAGAAAAGAAGGACCAGGGGAGACATAATAGCAGTCTTCCAATATCTCAGGGGTTGCCACAAAGAAGAGGGAGTCAAGCTATTCTCCAAGGCACCTGAGGGCAGAACAAGAAGCAATGGGTGGAAACTAATCAAGGAGAGAAGCAACTTAGAACTGAGGAGAAATTTCCTGACAGTTAGAACAATTAATCAGTGAAACGACTTGCCTCCAGATATTGTGGATGTTTCAACATTGGAGTTTTAAAAAAGAGATTGGGCAACTGTTGTCTGATATGATATAGGGCAGTGATAGCAAACCTTTTCAGCACCGAGCGACCCAACTGGAACACGCACGAGCTCTGGAGCCCCGAAAACCTGAAGACCAATGGCTGGCGCGCGCATTGTCCTTGTTGCAAAAACAAAACCTGGTCTTCAGGTTTCTGGGGCTCTGGCATGCACAAAGATTAGCTGGCTGGCGCACATGTACATGCCAGAAATCAGAAGAGCAGCTGGCGATGGTGCGCGTGCCCACAGAGAGGGTTCTGCGTGCCATAGGTTCGCCATCACAGGTATAGGATCTCCTGCCTGTTATTCTGTTATCGAACCTTTTGCAACTTTAAGACCCGCAGACATCAAAACTCCCAGAGTTTCCCAGCCAGCTACTTGGGGGAATTGAAGTCCAAAAGTTTAAAATTTGCCATGGTTGGAGAGTTGCCCTGTTTTAAGGTCTTTTACCCATGGCTGAGTTCAATCCATCTTTTTTGCACAGTTTCCCCCAACCTCAGCTACTTTAAGAAATACTAGCTGGGGTGATCTGGGAGTCGAAGTCTACACCTCTTTAAAAGGGCTAATTTATTTATTTTATTTTTATTTTATTAAATTTATACCCCGCCCTTCTCCTTGTTAGGACCCAGGGCGGCGCACAGGCATTATATAAAACCATAAATACAATATACATCAATTAAAAATATATTAAATTAATTCACCCGTGCTAAAACCCGTTATTAAAACCGTAACCAAATTATAATTTATATTTAAAAGTCAGACGCGGGGGGCTATCCTAGGCCGGCTTGTTGGAATAAGTACGTCTTAAGACGTTGGCGGAAGAGGCGGAGGTCCGAGGTAGTGCGAAGGTCGGGGGGTAGGTCGTTCCAGAGGGCCGGGCCCGCCACAGAGAAGGCTCTTCCCCTGGGTGTCGCCAGCCGGCATTGCCCGGCCGACGGCACCCGGAGTAGGCCCGCTCTGTGGGAGCGGACCGGACGAAGGGATGTATGGGGCAGGAGGCGGTCTCGTATATAGCTAGGCTAAGGTTGGGAAACACTGCTTCAAAAGAAGACTGCTATGCTGGCATGAAATTTGTTGTCCCCGTTGCTGATCCCTATTTTGCATCTATTTATTTATTTATTATTTATTATTTAAATTTATAGACCGCCCCCTCTCCCCCATGGGGACTCGGGGCGGTGCACAGGAAATTAAAATCTAATAAATAACAATATACAACATACAAAATATTAAAACTGAATTAAATTATCCCTGTGCTAAAACAATATTTAAAATCCCTAAAAACCTTAACAATACCCTTAAAATTCAAATTAAAACAAATTTATTTTTTTACGGCTAGGTATAAGAGTTAAGCCAGGCCGGCCTGCTTAAATAAGTGAGTTTTTAACTTCTGGCGGAAGGAGCGGAGGTCCGTCGTTGTTCTAATTTCGGGGGGTAGGTCGTTCCAGAGGGTGGGGCCCACCACAGAGAAGGCCCTTCCCCTGGGAGTCGCCCATTGGCATTGCCTAGTGGACGGCATCCGGAGAAGTCCCTCTCTGTGCGAGCGAATCGGCCGAAAGGATGTATGGGGCAGGATTCGATCCCGCAGATAACTAGGTCCCGTGCCATGGAGCGCTTTGAAGATAGTAACCAACACCTTGAAGCGCACCCGAAAAACCACAGGTAGGCAGTGCAGCTCGCGCAGGAGCGGTGTTACGTGGGCAAACTTAGAGGTTCCCAGAACTGCCCGCGCGGCTGCATTCTGGACTAGCTGCAGTCTTCGGGTGCACCTCAAGGGGAGCCCCCATGTAGGGAGCATTGCAGTAGTCAAGCCGGGATGTCACGAGTGCGTGAGTGACTGTGCGCAGGGCGTCCTGGTCCAATAAGGGCCGCAACTGCCGTACCAGGCGAACCTGGTAGAACGCCTTCTTTGATTCAAAGCATCTTCTTTGATTCAAAGCATCACACTGGTTTCCCTCTGAGGGAATGGGCGACAAAGTCTGACACATCTTCCACATTGTTTAAGCTGATCTGGAAGGTGTTGGAATAAGAAAAGGACCATTTCAGCAGCACTACGACTAAAGATAGATGCACGGGCTGGAGATGAATTATTTATGGTTTTATTTTTGATTATTGTATGCCACCCGGAGTTATTTTTCATGAGATGGATGGTTGCATAAATTTGAGAAAGAGAGAGAGAATAAAGAGAGAGAGGCAGGGAGGAAGCAAAGAAGGAGAAACGGGAAGGCAGAGAGTAGAAAGAAGAAAAAACAGGGGAAGAAAAAAGGGAGGCGAAAAATGGAAGGAGGGAGGAAAAGAAATGGTAAGGGAGAAAGGAAGGAAAAAAGAAAGAGCAAGGAAGGAAGGGAGGAACTAATTGCGCCCTGTAAATACCATTCCCCTTTCTCTCCTCTTTATTCCCTGTGGGAGGGGCCATTCACCATCCGCCTGTGGGTTTACTCCCGTCAACACAACCCTAACCCTAACCCTAACCCTAACCCTAACCCTAACCCTAACACTTGTTCCTTAGCTGTTCCCTTCTCCTGGCAGCTCTGTGCATGCGCACACTGGGAACAGGCTCCAGCTGTTCTTCTGCCTCACTATTGTTTAACTCCCTCTCGGCCTCCAATGCAGTGCCCATGTCTGAGCTTTCCTCAGCCCCCAGGACTGGCCCATCTTCCTCCCCAACCTCCTCACTGTCCGAATCTGCTGCCAGCTTCGTTGGCCACCAGTGGACCACAAGAATCTTCTTTAATCCAGGGGTCCCCAACTTTTGCAACTTTAAGTCTGAAGGACTTCAGCTCCCAGACTTAATTCTTAATTCTCTCTAATTCTGAGAGCTGAAGTCCTTCAGACTTAAAGTTGTGAAGGTTGGGGACCCCTGCTTTAATCCACGACAGGACAAATAAAACATTTAAATATCACAGTTGTGTAGCCTTAAACACTGCAGCCGATGCAGGATCCTTCAATTCTCAGGGGAAGCTATTAGTCATGTCAGCTCTGTTTGCAACCCACTGCCTTTAATCTAGCTTCGGTATCAATCTGTCCTAAACAAGGGAGGGAAAAAAACAACAGGCTTCTGGGCTACCCCATAGTTAAGAACTATTCCACTCACCGTAAAGAGAGCTGTACAAAATCTACAGCGCATAAAATACCGTCAAGTAGAGATGATATGCAATTGTTGCCAGAGCAATTACAGAAGATGGACAAAATGCAAAGGGAAGACAGAACCACCCAGGAGATTCTCAAGATGCTCTTATTTATCACTGGTGGAAAAAAAAAAGATTTAAAGAACAATGTATTTATTTATCCCAGAATGAGAGCCCCGAAGGCCAAGTAAGAAATGTAATAAAGCAGCTAACAAAACAATATAAAACTAATTGAGCTATATCGCCTGGCAATTTGAAAAGAGCAGCCAAGGTTCATCGTTACTCAATACGGCTCAGGAAAGACTAATTAAGGTAGTTAAGAAATATCTATAGAAATAAAGTTTGTCGATGGTGGGAAACAAAAATCAGACGGAAAGTCAGTGGTTTCCATACCGATAGCTCTCGACTGAGATCTGCAATGGAGAGGAGAATTTCCATTGTCCAGAGAAGAGGTGCTTGAGTGAATCATGCCTGCTTTTATGACATTGTCTGTCGCGATTGCTAAGCGAATCGCTTAGACTTAGAATAACTTTATTGTCACTTGTCGCTTTGAATGTACACTAATTGGCACCCATTAAATTGAAATTTCATTGCATACAGCTCTCACAGAGACGCGGTGGCTCGGTGGCTAAGACGTTAAGCTTGTCGATCAGAAAAGTCGGCAGATTGGCGGTTCGAATCCCTAGCGCCGCGTAATGGAGTGAGCTCCCGTGACTTGTCCCAGCTTCTGCCAACCTAGCAGTTCCAAAGCATGTAAAAATGCAAGCAGAAAAATAAGAACCACCTTTGGTGGGAAGGGAACAGCGTTCCGTGTGCCTTTGGCATTTAGTCATGCCGGCCACATGACCCCGGAGACGTCTTTGGACAGCGCTGGCTCTTCGGCTTTGAAACGGAGATGAGCATCACTTTCCCTAGAAGACCTCCAAGGTCCCTTCCAACTCAGTTATTCTATTATTCCGTTACTCCTGTTCTAGATCATTTGATCAGTGCATGGAGACAAAGCGCGGATTTAAGACGTCGTGGTTTTTTAATGCATTTAATAGGTTGTTGTTTTTTTAAAGGCAATGAAAGAATTCTCAAAAGAAATTCTGTCCCTTCCTCTTTCGCTTACAAATGGGGCAAGTGAAAGAGGAACAAACAGTTGGAATCCTGAAACGTCGGCTGCATAAGAATGCTAGCGCAGTTCACTGCTGTTGTCCGTTCTGTGTTGCAATCTGCTTGAGGACGTTGATCTATTTGGTGTCCCAGGAAACCTGCGACCGTCAGAATAAAAAGCCTTCGCTTGTGCATTATTCATCGTACCGTTGTAACTTAGAGTTACTTGCATTGCATAAGAATTTCATAAGCCAAGGTCTCTTGCCCACCCATTTAAACACAAATATGTACAGAGAGAAATATGTAGAGCACAGGTACAATATAGGTGGTACCTTGCTCAATAGCAGTAACTTTGAGAGGGATCTTGGAGTCCTAGTGGACAACCATTTAAATAGTAGGCAGCCGTGTGCAGCAGCTGCCAAAAAAGCCAACACAGTTCTAGGCTGCATCAACAGAGGGATAGAATCAAGATCAGGTGAAGGGTTAATACCACTTTATAATGCCTTGGTAAGGCCACACTTGGAATACTGCATCCAGTTTTGGTTGCCAAAATGCAAAAAAGACGTAGAGACTCTAGAAAGAGTGCAGAGAAGAGCAACAAAGATGATTTAGGGGACTGGAGACTAAAGCAAGAACGGTTGCAGGAACTGGGTATGTCTAGTCTGATGAAAAGAAGGACTAGGGAAGACATGATAGCAGTCTTCCGATATCTCAGGGGTTGCCCCAAAGAAGAGGGAGTCAAACTATTCTCCAAAGCACTTGAGGGCAGAACAAGAAGCAATGGGTGGAAACTAATCAAGGAGAGAAGCAACTTAGAACTGAGGAGAAATTTCCTGACAGCTAGAACAATTAATCAGTGGAACAGAAGTTGCCTCCAGAGGTTATGAATGCCTCAACACTGCAAGTCTTTAAGAAGATGTTGGAATAGCCATTTGTCTGAAATGGTTTAGGGCTTCCTGCCTAGGCAGGGAGTTGGACTAGATGACCTCCAAGCTCCCTTCCAAATCTGCTATTGTATTGTATTGTATTATTGTAAAGTACTGTGTTTCCTGGATTTATATTTGGGGGGCTCCAAAATAAGCTCTAGGGCTTATTTTTGGGGATGTCTTATCTTCCCCTATGTATGGAAGGCCCGTTTCTTTTGTTTGCTTGTGGCTGCAACAGAGCATGGTGCACCAGTGCCACCGCTGCAAGACAGAGGTGATGAAGCTTCCTCATGCTCCCTGCACTGGTGTATCTCAGGTCCCCATGCCCTGACACCTGCCTCGCCTTGTGGCCATGGCACTAGCGCATCACTCGTCCGCCTGCTCCGTTGTGGCCATGAGCACGCAGAAGTAGGCCGGCGGACACTTGGGCTCCTGCCGGACATGGCTGCTGGTGCTGAGACCGCGAGGCTATCCAACATCTTCTTAAAGACTTTAAGTGAGGAACTAGACACAGTGGACAACTGCTGGCTGCACAGGCTCTTAAGTAGTAGGGTTTATTTTGGGGTGAGGATACAATACAATACAATACAATAGCAGAGTTGGAAGGGACCTTGGAGGTCATCTAATCCAACTCCCTACCTAGGCAGGAAGCCCTATGCCATTTCAGACAAATGGCTATCCAACATCTTCTTAAAGACTTCCAGTGTTGGGGCATTCACAACTTCTGGAGGCAACTTCTGTTCCACTGACTAATTATTCTCACTGTCAGGAAATTCCTCCTCAGTTCTAAGTTGCTTCTCTCCTTGATTAGTTTCCACCCATTGCTTCTTGTTCTGCCCTCAGGTGCCCTGGAGAATAGTTTGACTATAGTAGGGCTTATATTAGGTAAAAATTCTGCTGGGACTTTTTTTTGGAATAGGTCTTATTTTTGGGGAAACAGAGTAGGAGGAGGGAAGAAAATTAGATATGTTTTACTGCCGTTAAGTTATCTATAACCATGACGGCGGGATCAAAATACATTTAAATACATATTTTCCTTTGGATAACCCCACTTCTAATTTTGGGAAATAATGGGAGTGTAGCTAGAATGGGGGACAACGAGGCGTGGCATCCAGTTTTGATGTCTTAGGAGGACATGATGAATTTTGCAACAAGGATCCTTGGCAGGAATATGGAAAGTTTGTTATACATGTGCACAGTTATCAGTTTGGCTCACTGAGACAGCCGTGAAAACCAGCCACCCTCAAATCACTTTCAACCGAACACTGAGGCACAACTGGTTCTAGAAGACCTAGTGAAGTTAAAGCAGCCCATGCCTTTCTCAACTAGGTTGATAGGCATTAGCCAAAGTCTAGCCTAGTTTTTACATCAAACATTAGGGTGATGCTATCCCATTGGCTAATCGAATGGTAGGATGTCCGTTTTTCACTTGGACGATGCAATGTGGATGCATTTAATCTTCATTCTCTTCCATGGTTAACCTTCCCTGAGTGACTCACTTGGGCTTGGAAGCTAAGTTGCGTTGGCCTGGTTGGGTTTTGGATGGGAGAAAAAGTCCATGAGGTCATCAAGAATTAAGAAATATTCCTATCAGGAATTATCAAAGAGGATTTACGCAAAGGGTTAATATATTTAACACTACATATCTTAACAGCTACAAGAATAGTTTATGGCCAGCAATGGAAGAGTGGGAACATACTTAAAGAAAGAGAAATCTATGTATCCATCCATCCATGCATGCATCATCTATCATCTATGCACCCATCCACCCATCATCTATCTATCTATCTATCTATCTATCTATCTATCTATCTATCTATCTATCTATCTATCTATCTATCTATCTATCTATCTATCTATCTATGCATCCACCAACCCACCCATCTATCTATCATCCCTCTATCTATCTATCTATCTATCTATCTATCTATCTATCTATCTATCTATCTATCTATCTATCTATCTATCTATCTATCTCTGTCATCCATCCATCCATCCATCCATCCATTTATCTATGAATACACCCACCCACCCACCCATCCATTATCTACCTACCTACCTACTTATCTACCTACATCTATCTATCTATCTATCTATCTATCTATCTATCTATCTATCTATCTATCTATCTATCTATCTATCTATCTATCTATCTATCTATGCATCCACCAACCCACCCATCTATCTATCATCCCTCTATCTATCTATCTATCTATCTATCTATCTATCTATCTATCTATCTATCTATCTATCTATCTATCTATCTATCTATGCATCCACCAACCCACCCATCTATCTATCATCCCTCTATCTATCTATCTATCTATCTATCTATCTATCTATCTATCTATCTATCTATCTATCTATCTATCTATCTATCTATCTATCTATCTATCTAAAATATTTGACTGTGCAAAATGTGATAGACTGACCTAGAACTAAAGAACAAAGGAGAGACAGAATACTATGAGATCTGGGGTAGATTTTATCAGTGATTGGATTTAAGGAAGGGAACTCAGATCAAACAAGCACAAAGATGCATAGATTGAAATAAGAGGCAATATAGGCAATATATTACGTAACTGTAATTGTAACCATGTAGAAGAAGTTAAGCATGTATATATAGGTAGTAAGGAGTAATGGGTATTGAATACACAAGAGATCTGTGTTATGCTCTGTATGGTGGAGAGATTGCAAAGAAGATTTCACCATGTCCAATGTTTTTTTTCCTTTTAACAATAAAAGTTTTTTTTTAAAAAGAATTAAGTTTCACCCAAAAGACATTTTTCCTTTCTTTGCAATTAATCAGTTTGAAATCAATGAGACCTAGCCAGGAACAGATGGAGAAGCATTTGGTTGAGCTAGAGAGGGAGTAAGCCGTTTGTAACAATACTAGACGGAGACTTTCCAACTACAACAACTAGCAGGCAGGCCAACAGACGTAGTTGCATAAGTGTACAGACGCTTATGCAACTGGTATTGCCCCACTTAAGATCAGGAGAGAGAGGTAGTAGCAGATGGCGAGAGAACATAGGACATAGAATAATAGAGTTGGAAGCGACCAACTCAAACTCTTCTAGTCCAATCTCCTGCTCGAGCAAGAGACCCATGTGATTTCAGTCCCTTCTTAAAAGTCTCCAGTGATGGAGCATCCACAACTTCTGAAGGCAAGCTGTTCCATCGATTGATTGCTCTCACCATTGGGAGAAAGAGAGTTCAGCAGTTTTTTTTAAATGTCCCTTTAATTCCTTTATTTGGGGTGGAGTCAGAGTGACTGGATGGAGCTGAGTTGGATAGAGCATTTACTGGCTGCATACCCTTCCTGACGCCTATCCTCAGTTCACAGCAGTTCTCTTTGTGCCCTGGTAGAGAAACATTTGCTGCTGCCTGGGATTGAACTCTCAACTTTCTGAGAGGGAGGTGAGTGTCTTCACCTCTAGGCCAGGCTCCTTCCTAGCAATACTCAGAGTATGTCTTTAATGATGCAACAGATTGCTTGAGTTTGGCAGGATTTCTTTCTACAGGTGAGGAACAATAAAGGAAACTGCTTAGAAATGACTCTACCAGGGGTGAAATGCTACCAGTTTGGACCAGTTCACCCGAACCAGTAGTAAAAAAAATGCTACCGGATCAGGCGAACTGGTAGCTCCGACGATCAGCTGTGCAACAATCTGCTGTGGCGCGTGATTATAAATCATGCACCACAGCTGATTGTCATACAGCTGATCATCAGAACTACCAGTTCGCCTGAACTGGTAGCATTTTTTTATGTTCTGACGATCAGCTGTCCGACAATCAGCTATGCCGCAGATTAGAAATCACATAGCACAACTGATTGTCACACAGCTGATCGTCACTACCAGTTCGCCTGAACTGGTAGCATTTTTTTATGTTCTGATGATCAGCTGTCTGACAATCAGCTATGCCGCAGATTAGAAATCACATAGCACAACTGATTGTCACACAGCTGATCGTCACTACCAGTTCGCCTGATCTGGTAGCATTTTTTTACGTTCTGACGATCAGCTGTCCGACAATCAGCTGTCCGACAATCAGATTAGAAATCACACAGCACAACTGATTGTCACACAGCTGATCATCAGAACTACCGGTCGCTCGAACTGGTAGCATTATTTTTACGTTTTGACAATCAGCTGTCTGACAATCAGCTGTGCCACAGATTAGAAATCATGCAGCACAGCTGATTGTTGCACAGCTGATTGTCGGAACTACCAGTTCGCCCGAACTGGTAGCATTTTTTTATGTTCTGGCGATCAGCTGTCCGACAATCAGCTATGCTGCAGATTAGAAATCACACAGCACAACTGATTGTCACACAGCTGCAGTGGTGGGTTTCTGAAGGCTCGCACCTACTCGCGAGAGCCAGTTGGTGAAATTTAGAGAACCGGTGAGAGGGGGTTCCACCGGCGTACCTGGAAGTAAATCTGGCCCACCGCTGCCAGTGACCCAACGGGAAGGAAAGGAAAGGAAAGGAAATGAAAGAAAGAAAGAAAGAAAGAAAGAAAGAAAGAAAGAAAGAAAGAAAGAAAGAAAGAAAGAAAGAATTTATCATCACAATTGAGTCCAAAATTTTGGTTGCTAAGCAAGAGCGTTGTTAAATGAGTTTCACCACATTTTAAAAGGTGGCCACTCCCACCCTGTCACATGACTGCTAAGCCACGCCCACAAAATAGGCCACACCTACAGAGTAGGTTCTAAAAAAATTTGAAACCCACCACTGCACAGCTGATAATCAGAACTACCAGTTCGCCTGATCTGGTAGCATTTTTTTACGTTCTGACGATCAGCTGTCCGACAATCAGCTATGCCACAGATTAGAAATCACACAGCACAATTGATTGTCACACAGCTGATCATCCGAACTACCGGTCGCTCGAACTGGTAGCATTTTTTTTACGTTTTGACAATCAGCTGTCTGACAATCGGCTGTGCCACAGATTAGAAATCATGCAGCACAGCTGATTGTCACACAGCTGATTGTCGGAACTACCAGTTTGCCTGAACTGGTAGCATTTTTTATGTTCTGGCGATCAGCTGCCCGACAATCAGCTATGCCGCAGATTAGAAATCACATAGCACAACTGATTGTCACACAGCTGATCGTCAGAAGTACCAGTTCACCTGAACTGGTAGCATTTTTTTACGTTCTGACGATCAGCTATGCCACAGATTAGAAATCACACAGCACAACTGATTGTCACACAGCTGATCATCAGAACTACCGGTTGCTCGAACTGGTAGCATTTTTTTACGTTTTGACAATCAGCTGTCTGACAATCAGCTGTGCCACAGATTAGAAATCATGCAGCACAGCTGATTGTCGCACAGCTGATTGTCGGAACTACCGTTCGCCCGAACTGGTAGCATTTTTTTAACGTTCTGACAATCAGCTCTGTGACAATCAGCTGTGCTGCGGAATTTAGATTTGCTAGAAAGCAGAAACTCCTGCTTCCTAGTGAATCTAAATCGCGCAGCACAGCTGTTCCTCCCCCCCTCGCTGTTCTACTTACCTTTGCAGACTCAGGAAAGGCGTCTTAACCCTCCGTTTCCAGCGCTGTGCGGTAGCACCTGCGGTGTGCCTGCGCATGCGAAGCGAACCGGTAGCAGACTACAGAACATTTCAATCCCGGACTCTATGTATCTTGCTTGGCTTTGGAGGACTGGCAAAATTTGTATTAGGGATAGTATCTGCAGTGAAGTTGCCACCCAACCATCCGCTGTTCTTAAGAAGGATAACTAAGCAACTAACGGAGGATTTGGGGTGGGAAAAAAATATAAGAACTGTTCAAGATGCTGAGCTTTCCCCCCACCTCTTTTTTTTTTTTGGTCTGCCAATTGTTAGGTGTCTCGTACTGAGCCCAAGCAGAATGAATAAGGGCTATTTATGTTTTCTCAGTAGAGCAATCAAAACTCTATTATTAGAAGAAAGGCACAGCAGTTACACTCTTAATGTGCCAAAGCGGTTCTTCCTTCTGAGCTTTCAAACCCTGTTAATTCAGGCTTACCGTTGCAAAAGGAGAACTAAGGAGACCTTTCGCGCCGTGATTCATGGCAGGATATTTTTAACCCCGCTACTATTACAAGAAGCCCTCAACTTTATTCTGAGTCTCATTTTCAAAACTGAAAGGCTGATCATACACAAGCCCCACTCAAACTACTCTGATTCTCCAGGGTTTGCAAAGTATTTTTGGGTTTTTTGTTTTTTTTTGGGTGCCCAGATATAGCAATCGGTTCCTTGAACTAGGCTTCTTGATGCGAGAGAAAATGTATTTACCACGTTTTGCCTGTTCCCTCCAGGTGGCTAAAATGACTATTGTATGGCTATGCTGTTATTCATTTACGTTACCCAGATATTTTGTCATATTCAGAAACAGGAAACAAAGACAAATTCCTTGTGTGTCCAATCAGTCAAAGAATCTTATCTTATCTTACCTCACCTCACCTACTCTGTTCTACCTCTACACTCTACTCTACTCTACTCTACTCTACTCTACTCTACTCTACTCTACTCTACTCTACTCTACTCTACTCTACTCTACTCTACTCTACTCTATACCTTACCCTACCCTACTCAGTTCTACTTCTATTCTATCCAACCCTACTCAGTTCTACTGTACCCTATCCTACTCTGTTCTACTTCTACTCTAACCTATCCTACCCTACTGTTCTCTACTTTACCTTACACTATTCTGTTCTACTTCTATTCTACCCTGTCCTGTCCTACACTACCCTACCCTACCCTATTGTTCTACTTCTATTCTACCCTGTCCTGTCCTGTCCTGTCCTGTCCTACCCTACCCTACCCTACCCTACCCTATTGTTCTACTTCTATTCTACCCTATCCTGTCATGTCCTACCCTACCTACCCTACCCTAACCCTATTGTTCTACTTCTATTCTACCCTGTCCTGTCCTACCCTACCCTATTCTGTTCTGTTCTATTCTACCCTATCCTGTCCTATGCTACCCTACCCTACCCTATTGTTCTACCTCTATTCTACCCTGTCCTGTCCTGTCCTGTCCTGTCCTACCCTACCTTACCCTATTCTGTTCTACTATTATTGTACCCTGTCCTGTTCTACGCTACGTTACGCTACCCTATTCTGTTCTACTTCTATTCTACTCTGTCCTGTCCTATGCTACCCTACCCTATTGTTCTACTTCTATTCTACCCTGTCCTGTCCTATCCTATCCTACCCTACCTTATTCTGTTCTACTTCTATTCTACCCTGTCCTGTCCTGTCTTACCCTACCCATTTCTGTTCTACTTCTATTCTACTCTGTCCTGTCCTGTCCTACCCTACCCTACCCTATTGTCCCACTTCTATTCTACCCTATCCTGTCCTACACTACCCTACCCTACCCTATTGTTCTACTTCTACTCTCCCCTGTCTTTACTACACTACACTACACTACACTATTCTGTTCTACTTCTATTCTACCCTGTCCTGTCCTGTAGGACAGGACCCTATTCTGACCAAAATAGGGTCCTGTCCTACCCTACCTTACCCTATCCTATCTGGAAAAGCACTGATTCCAAGAAATCAAAAGTGCTTACTTGGAAGATCGGGTGCCTGATCAATTAATAGTTCAGCCATTCCTAATTTTATGTATATCTCAATCTCAAGTCTCTGTCCTTATCCACTGCTCTAACTCTCTATGTAAGGGATTGTGCATACGAAGAAGGAGGTATTATGATGGACTACAGTGAAACAGTGTTTCTCAGGGTGGGGTGTGGGGTGTGGGAGCACATTTCAAGGAGAGCCTGTGTGAGACAAGAGGCAGCACAGCCTGGGGCTGAATAGGAGGCAGAGGAAGCGAGTCAGGATAGCCACTTCCTAGAATCTCCCAGGTTATATCTCTTAGACTAGGAGTCGCAAGGGTTTAGTCTGGCAAGACTCTGTCTATTGGGTATGAACAGATAAAAGCACTGAATGTTGGCTGGATTGTTCTATGTCAGTGTTTCTCAACCTCAGCAAGCTGAAGACATGTGGGCTTCAACTCCCGGAATTTCTCAGCCAGCATGGGGAATTCTGGGAGTTGAAGTCCACCCACTTTCAACTTTGCCCAGGTTGAGAAACACTGTTCGATGTCATCCTTGGGTTGGGTCTGACACTCAATCTCGCTATCTAAATGTTAAAATTAAACCAGGTGAGAAATGACTGTACTCTGCATAAAACTATTGTTTCCATTTTATTTTCAGGTGGTTTATTTCAAGGTAGCTTCATGCCCCCCTGTCTTTGAAATTGTTTGTCTTCCACTAGTAAGTCCGTTCATTGTTCCTTGGCATTCTTCTTGGGAAGGTCTCTGTTGTTGAAATGTGGGTCTCCCGATATGCGGGGTGGGTGGGTGGATAATTTAATTATGAAACAAATTTATGGGTGCCACCGCCCCGAGTCCCTTCGGGGAGAGGGGGCGGTTTATAAATCTAATAAATTAAATTAAGGGTGCATTGCTCCCAGCATTACTGTCAGTTCGGTGCGCGCATGCACATTTGCACAAAAATAGGTCTGCGCATGTGCAAAAACGTAAAAAAAAACCAAAAAAATTAAAATGTGGGCCATTACAATTGTTCTGTGCATGCACGGAACCGAAAATCAAGAGGGCAGCCCCATAGGAGAACTGATTTGGGGGCGTGGCAGGCCTGAGTCGCTGCCAGTTCCGGTGAATTAGGCCGCCAAACCACTACTGGTTTAGCCCAACCGGTCTGAACCGGTAGGAGCCCACTTCTGGTGCCACTCAATTCACCGCAGTGACTACGGGTGGCTTACAACAGGGGTCCCCAACCCCCCGGTTCGTGGACCAGCACCGGTCCCCAGCATGCCATGCAAACAAACGAAGCCCCGCCCACAGGATATAAGCAGCATGGAAAAACCACTCCCCCTACGGTCCGTGGAAAAAAACCTTTCTCCATGGAACCGGTCCCCGGTGCCCCAAAGGTTGTGGGCCGCTGGCTTTACAACATCAACATTCCACAATTGAAGAACCCATAGCCCCCCTCCCCCAATCCCTGGTCGACACTAAACACACAATCGTAATGAGACCGAGAACATCGTTCGTATATTTAGCTGTGTTTGTATTCCTTCCCTGGCATATGGTAAGCCCAAATTCTTACACTCTTATTTTTAACCCGAAGCAAGGACGAGCAGGTTTTGCTAGAGATCTGCAGTTATTTGTGAGATTTTTGTATGCGCATGTGTGGGTGATGCGCTTAAGATTCTGGACAGATCATTCTAACGCAGGCAGCGTTAGAGATGCATGCATTACGGGTTTGTTTCAGAACAAAACGTTTTATGTCGACCGAGTCGCCTCACACGAGGGGCTCCACGCGTTTAGAGCAGGCGACCTTGTAGATAACCTGTGTCCCCAGTTCAGGTAGTCCTCGACTTACAAGGTTCCACTTAGTGACCATTCGAAGTTACGACAGCACCGGCCAAAGTGACTTAGGACCGTTTTCGCCCTTCTAACCATAGCATCCCGACGGTCCTGTGATCAAAACTCAGATGCTTGGCAACTGATTCATAGATATGACGGTCACAGTGTCCCGGGGGGGATGGAATTCCCCTTTTCGGACGAGCAAAGTCGGTGGGGAAGCCAGATTCACTTCACAATCCGGTTACTCGCTTATGCACTGCAGCGAAATCTCTTAAAAAACGTGGCAAGAAAAATGGTAAAATTGGGACAAAGCTCACTTAACGAATGTTTCATTTAGTGACAGAAATTTTGGGGTCAATTGTGGTCGTATGTCGAGGACTGCCTGTACACTTGTTCCTGGGTGGTTTCATTTTGCCCAATTCCGGTAACAAAGTCGAACCATTTTAATACATGTTATTTGATTTGACGCTTAAAGGTGGATTCACGTTATAAGAAGTAATATAATGCAATATAATAACAGAGTTGGAAGGGACCTTGGAGGTCTTCTAGTCCAACCCCTGCTTAGGCAGGAAACCCTACACCACTTCAGACAAATGGTTGTCCAACCTCTTCTTAAAAACTTCCAGTGTTGGGATATTCACAAGTTGTTCCACTGATTAATTGTTCTAACTGTCAGGAAATTTCTCCTTAGTGCTTAGTTGCTTCTCTCCTTGATTAGTTTCCATCCATTGCTTCTTGTTCTACCCTCAGGTGCTTTGGAGAATAGCTTGGCTCCCTCTTCTTTGTGGCAACCCCTGAGATATTGGAAGACTGCTATCATATCTCCCCTGGTCCTTCTTTTCATTAAACTAGACATACCCAAAATTCCTGCAACTGTTTTTCATATGGTTTGGCCTCCAGTCCCCTAATCCTCTTTGTTGCTCTTCTCTGCACTCTTTCTAGAGTCTCCACATCTTTTTTACATTGTGGCAACCAAAACTGAATGCCATATTCCAAGTGTGGCCTTCCAAGGCCTTATAAAGTGTTATTAACCCTTCACGTGATCTTGATTCTATCCCTCTGTTGATGCAGCCTAGAACTGTGTTGGCTTTTTTGGCAGCTGCTGCCCATGGCTGGCTCCTATTTAAATAGTTGTCCACTAGGATTCCAAGATCCCTCTCACAGTTGCTACTATTGAGCAAGGTACCACCTAATACTGTACCTGTGCATTTAATCATGGGGCTCCCCTTGAGATGCACCCGAAGGCTTCAGCTTGTCCAGAATGCAGCCGCGCGGGCAGTTATGGGAACCTCTAGGTTTTCCCATGTAACACCGCTCCTGCGCGAGCTACATTGGCTGCCTGTCGTCTTTCGGGTGCGCTTCAAGGTGTTGGTCATCATCTTTAAATCGCTCCATGGCACGGGACCTAGCTATCTGCGGGATCGTATCCTGCCCCATACATCCCTGCGGCCGATTCGCTCCCACAGAGAGGGACTTCTCCGGGTGCCGTCCACTAGGCTGTGCCAGCGGGCGGCGCCCAGGGGAAGGGCCTTCTCTGTGGCGGGCCTGACCCTCTGGAATGACCTGCCCCCCGAAATTAGAACAACTACGGACCTCCGCTCCTTCCGTCAAAAATTAAAAACACACTTTTTCTGCTTGGCCGGCCTAGGTTAGTCATCTGTTTATTGTTTTAATTGGGTTTTTAAGGGTTTAGTTTTTAGTATTTTGGGGTTTTACCGCAGGGATAACTTGTTTAATCTGATTTTTATATAGTTATGATGTATTTATGTTTGTATGTTTTTTAATTCCCCTGTACACCGCTCCGAGTCCCTTTGGGGAGAGGGAGCGGTCTACAAATTAAATTTATTATTAAATTTATTATTATTATTATTATTATTATTATTATTATTATTATTATTATTATTATTATTATTATTATTATTATTATTATTATTATTATTCACATTCTTTGCATAATAATGTCATGTCATACATGATGCCACTAGTCCCCTGTTCCACACGTGCCTCCATGGTATTGCATGCAAGATGCAATATTTATTTATTCCTAAATTTATATTGCTGTCATTCTCAGTCAGCTCTAGGCAGTTTACAATAAGCTAAAAACAGCAATGCCAAAACATTCAAACCATGTTTTAACAATCACATCAAACGGCAAGGGAGCATATATATTTAATAATAACAAATGAAAATAAAACAGTGAATGTTACAATTAAAATGAACAACATCCTATAGAACTGTGTTGGCTTTTTTGGCAGCTGCTGCACACGGCTGGCTCCTATTTCAATGGTTGTCCACTAGGACTCCAAGATCCCTCTCACAGTTGCTACTATTGAGCAAGGGACCACCTATACTGTACCTGTGCATTTGGTTTTTCTTGCCTAAATGTAGAGCCTTCCTCTTTTCACCATTGAACTTCATTGTATCTACATTGTGTATCTTCCCTAGACCATACATTCAGTGGGCTTCTCCCCCCCCCCCCCATGCTGTGTGTATTTATCACACAGGAGAAGGCATTGCAGCAGAAAGTTGCCTGGTACGGTGCTCTCTAACATATTCTAGTCCAGTGTTTCTCAACCTTGGCGACTTTAAGTCCTGTGGACTTCAACTCCCAGAATTCCCCAGCTATGCTATGTTGGCTGGGGGATTCTGGGAGGTGAAGTCCACGGGACATAAAGTCGGCAAGGTTGAGAAACACTGTTCTAGTCAGTGGATTGCACGGCTTCCCAATCTGTCTCCCATCAGTTGTTTTTCTACACGCACCCACACGCAACCACCACCACTACTGCTACTACTAGCATTCTGTGGCCACCAAATGTCCTTGGTTGGTGTGAAGTTGTCTTTTCAAGATAAGAGCCTGGATCCTCCAGAGGCTGCTAGTCCTAGTACCCTTCCCTTTGTACTGTAGAAAGTTAGCATCTCCCACTCCTAGGAGAATGAAATATTTTGAGAAATATTTTTTAAAAAAAGGCAGATTGTTATATTTCCCTAAAGGAGAAAGAGGCTCTTGGAAAGCTTTCCCCACAGTAGTAACTGTGAGAGGGATCTTGGAGGAGTCCTAGTAGACAACCATTTAAATAGGAGCCAGCCGTGGGCAGCAGCTGCCAAAAAAGCCAACACAGTTCTAGGCTGCATCGACAGAGGGAGAGAATCAAGATCACGTGAAGGGTTGATACACTTTATAAGGCCTTGGGAAGGCCACGCTTGGAATACGGCATTCCGTTTTGGTCACCACAATGCAAAAAAGACGTAGAGACTCTAGAAAGAGTGCAGAGAAGAGCAACCAAGAGGATTTAGGGACTGGAGGCTCAAACATATGAAGAACGGTTGCAGGAACTGGGGATGTCTAGTTTAATGAGAAGAAGGACTAGGGGAGACATGATAGCAGTGTTCCAGTATCTCAGGGGCTGCCGCAAAGAAGAGGGAGCCAAACTATTCACTAAAGCCCCCGAAGGCAGGACAAGAAGCAATGGGTGGAAACTAATCAAGGAGAGAAACAACTTAGAACTGAGGAGGAATTTCCTGACAGTGAGAACAATTAATCAGTGGAACAGAAGTTGCCTCCAGAAGTTGTGAATGCCCCAACACTGGAAGTCTTTAAGAAGATGTTGGATAGCCATTTGTCTGAAACAGTATAGGGTTTCCTGCCTAGGCAGGGGGTTGGACTATAAGACCTCCAAGGTCCCTTCCAACTCTGCTATTGCATTGTATTGTATTGTACCTTTGTTAATAGCCCTAGCAGGACTGAGCCAGCCTGTCTACAGGACAAAATGCCTTCAGCTCCAGGATGATGGGATTATCCTTCAGGGCGAAGCCATTCAGCCACAATAGGAATTACCCAACAGGCCCCTTCATTGCATCACCCAAAAAGCTTCAACCAAGCCTGGGACGTAGGCATCCTACAAAGTTAGCTGTGACCCCTGCATAGCCCCAAGGGAATCTGACAACAACCAATAGAATAGATATTCTTGCAGAGGAACAGGAAGCTCAAGGGCAAGGCCCAAGAGAGGGTATGGATACCTCTCTCTTTCCCTCAACCCCATGGGGGTCACCTGCCCAGAATTTCAAATCCATGTGGTCTTGTCCATCAATAAACCATCTTTCGGGGAGGAGAAGAAAAAGAATTCAAAGTGGAATTTTTGAGAGCCCAAGAGAAAATGACTAAAAGAGGAAGAAAGGGAAAAAGAGTTAGATTAGTAGACTAAAGAGAATAGTGGTAAGATTGTTATGCTTAAGTAATTAATTAAGAAATAAGGAAATTATACTATATTGTTAAGTGTAGAGAAAACTGAAAGAAATGCTCTCTGGGTTTAAATCGAATTAGAGGAGATACGCTGCTTATCGCAAAACATATCAATGGAGAAAATAAGAAATGAAAATTTGGTGAAACTGTGAAGGGGCAGTTGAAGATATTGTTTTATGTAGTAAGAAAAAATTATTATAAAGATGAAAAATAATGGCAGAGACTAATTTGGGCTGAAAGTGAAAAACAAGACTATGAGGTAAAATAGGCTATGTAAACGAGAGGAAGAAAAAAGAAAAGACTCGGACAACGCTTTGTTCCTATAATACATATCATTTGTATTAAAAAAATGAAAAATAAACCCTTGAATTGGAAAATAAATAAATAAACCATCTTCCCTATCAGCATCTTTCTCCCCACTTGGAACTGAACCAGATGGATATTTCTTTCAACATTACCACGTTGGGTAGGGTCATTAGACACATCGGTGACACCATGTGTGCCCAGGGGTGGGATTCAGCCGGTACGGACCAGTTTGGGTGAATCGGATGCTAATTTTACATCCGGTTCTCCGAACCGGTAGGGTTTGGTTTTTTTTTGAAATTTTATTTATTTATTTTTTAGTAAAACCAAAATACAAAAAGGAAAAATCATCATTCTACATTGTATGCTTTGGAAAGTATGTTGACTGGTTACACCTAACTCTTGTGCATTTCTAGGACCATTATTACTCATGAATAATCTCGTTTTATAGATTTTAGATCAAAAGATTCATTGTATATCCTAATATCATTACACCAGAATTCTCCTCTAATATTCCATATTTGGTCTATCTTCTTCTTCAGACAAGTCTTACTTAAACATAACCACATAATGGCATCCATTGTCTATTCCAAACATACATGCATACATACACACACACAAGTGTGTGTGTGTGTGTCACAACAACCTGTTAACCCCTAATTAAGGGAGGAAGCATACTGCTCTCCTTTTCTGCCTTTCGGCTCATCACCAGAGACCATCTAGACAGAAAGCTATGAGTTCCGTTGTGTAATTTTTTTATATGTGTGTTACGTTTTTGAGCTGATCAATAAATAAGTCAGGGAGACTAGTATCTTTACTAGTCTCCCTGACTTATTTATTGATCAGCTCAAAAGCACAACACACCTTTGTTCATATATTTTTTTAGTAATTCCTGTACGGACGTCAATAGTATAAAGTAATTGAATGTATAAAATAATATGAAAACTTATGATTTTAAAATGTATGTACCCCTTTCCCTTGATAATTTCTTTTTAATTGAATATGTATGAAGACTCGGAGGCGGTCATCAGATCCGATGTGGAAGCTCCAAATATTATTCATTACCTTATTTACCCCTTTTCCTAACATAAACTGTTAAAACCAATAAAACTTTTTCAAAAGGAAAAGCATCACACACACACACACACACACATAAAATCTATAATTTTTATGTTGCTCTTATTATAACTCATTGTTTATTAACTGGTTAAATATATATCATTAAACTAAAACATTATTATTAGTTACTCTTATTTGTAGGTAATTATTTACTAACTACCGAACCGGTAATTGAAAGGACTGGCTGGCCCTGCCCACCTCACTCTGCCCCTCCCAGGAGTCTCCATGTGGCCCGTTTTGGATGCCAGATAAGTGCAGGGCCTGTGTAGAGCCTCCAGGAGAGCTAAAAACAGGCGTCCCAGAAGTTCCAGAAGTCTGAAAACAGGCCCATTTCCGACTTCCGGAGTGCTTCCGGAGCCCGGGGGAGATTGTTTCCGCCCTCCCGGAGGCTCAAGGAAAGCCTCTGGAGAAGTGGTGGGTTTCAAATTTTTTTAGAACCTACTCTGTAGGTGTGGCCTATTTTGTGGCCGTGGCTTGGCAATCATGTGACAGGGTGGGAGTGGCCACCTTTTAAAATGTGGTGAAACTCATTTAACAACGCTCTTGCTTAGCAACCAAAATTTTGGACTCAATTGTGATGATAAATTCTTTCTTTCTTTCTTTCTTTCTTTCTTTCTTTCTTTCTTTCTTTCTTTCTTTCTTTCTTTCTTTCTTTCTTTCTTTCTTTCTTTCTTTCTTTCTTTCTTTCCTTCCTTCCTTCCTTCCTTTCCTTTCCTTCCTGTTGGGTCACTGGAAGCGGCAGGCCAGATTTACTTCCAGGTACACCGGTGGAACCCCCTCTCAACGGTTCTCTAAATTTCACCAACCGGCTCTCGCGAGTAGGTGCGAGCCTGCAGAAACCCACCACTGCTCTGGAGCTTGGGAAGGCCGAAAACGCACTCCCCTGCCATGGTGCAGGAGGCTGAGTAGGCCACGCCCGCCATGGCCACACCCACCCAGCAACCGGGCAGACAACTGGTTGCTAAAATCTTTCAATCCCATCCCTTCCCCCCTCCCGAAGGGTTTGTTACCACATCCTTTGCAGACTTGTGGGTTCCCAAATAGGCAGTTGCATTCCCTTTGTGTATTATTAGTGCTGTTTTGGAGACGTAAGTAGGAGTGCTGGCAACCTGACTGCAAATAGAGAATGATTCACCATATAGCAAATCAGAAACGGTCTTCTTATAGAAAGACAAAAAACAAAAACAAAAACCCAGCAACCTCCTGCTGTTTGCTAATAGCAATTGTAAGATAACTCCAGGGTAAGAGCTGGGGTTCATGACGTCGGCACAACTAAGGTTCCATTTAAGGTCAACCTGGAAAAGCAGGACAGCATAGGATATAGACATATAAAGATAAATATAATTCTTCATTGGTATCTTGCCTTTCCACTAAAGAATGATTCCGCAGAGATCTATTGTCAGGCCCCAAAATACAATAATACAATACAATAGCAGAGTTGGAAGGGACCTTGTAGGTCTTCTAGTCCAACCCCCTGCTTGGGCAGCAACCTTATACCATTTCAGACAAATGGCTATCCAACATCTTTTTAAATCAAGAACAACACCTATTAATTCTTCCAGTCTGTTGTTTCTTGTTTCACACCAATAGACAAAACCTTGCCAGACTAAAGACTCGACCGTGGGGGGACTTTGCGTTGTCTGAGCTTGGTTGTTTCCTTGTGAATGCTAGGTAACATCATCAGTGGTAGAAAAGAGTGAGGTTTGCTGTCTGTTCATATACAAGTGGCTTGCCCTGTCAGTGTTGGTGGGAGTAGCCTTGGTGCCCCAAAGGTGCTTTTTTTTCAAGGGGCAACTGGACTTTCTGGTTTTTCTTTGAAGACGTTTCGCTTCTCATCCAAGAAGCTTCTTCAGCTCTGAGTGCATGGTGGGGAATGGAAGGATTGATACTCCTTGCAGACAGCTGGTCCTTTGCATCCTTTTTAGAGGGTCATTGAGGCCACTTGGAGGTTTATCTGTGTCTTCAGGGTCACGTGAGTGGTTGCAATAGGTGTGGCGCCTTCTTGGCTGCAGGATGATTTTTTCTGCCCTGGGTCCCTCCACCGTTGAAGAGCGATGGACCTGTTGGGGACGAGTCAGAGTTGTTTGCATCTCAAACTGAAGCGCAAATGGTTCATGGAGTCTGCAAATTTTCTGGAAGCGCATCCCTACTCCCATCCCATTCCAAAGGTGTCCATCCCAAATTGTATAACTAAATGTCTGTAGAGATTCTCAGCCGTCCAGATCATGGTAGTCCCAAAGGTGCTTTTTTTCAGGAGGCAACTGGACTTTCTTGGTTTTTCTTTGAAGATATGTCAGCCTCTGCTTTTGCTCTGCTTTTGCCTGCATAGCCTGACATATTGAAATGGGGGGAGGGCTGGGGTTGCTAAGCTACTAAGGGGGCAGGAGGGAGAGAGACAGCTACAGTTGTTATCACATCAGCTAACGGACTGCATTCCATTCTGATGATGACCCTGGGAAGGAACTGCACCTGATGTCGTGGCCGGCTTTGCATTGGACAATATGCTGGGGTCAAAGGGGGAAGATTGGGTTATGCTTTGTTACGTATGTTGCGCGCCTAAATGTTTCATTCCTTGCTTGACTTTCGCTGAAGCCTCATCATTATCAGTAAAAGTAGCCTTGAACCTTCTAAATGAAGTCAAGTGTGTTCTTTCTTGATTTATGATGGAAACAGTCATGACAAGATGTTTCACATGACATTCAAGAAGCTTCTTCAGCTCTGACTGGATGGGGGGTGGGGGACGGAAGGATTCACGCTCCTTGCAGACAGCTGGTCCTTTGCATCCTTTTTAGAGGGTCACTGAGGCCACTTGGAGGTTTATCTGTGTCCTCAGGGTCACCTGAGTGGTGCCAATAGGTGTGGCGCCTTCTTGGAACTGTTGAAAGGATCTGTGTTGTAAACAGGAGATATTTTATTTGATGAGACAAAAAGTATAATTGGACCCAATAATTGCACTCTTTCACATATAATCACCCTTTTCGGAAGTCCAAATAAGTCCAATAAGTGGACTTAGCAGAAGAAATGGTGATGGAGTTGAAAAAAGTGTTACCTGCTTATGATTGTGTTTTTTGCAAACATCCTGAAAAAGACAGGATAAAGTAATGGGTGTGCAAGTGCCTGCCAATCATGTTTTTGCTTGCACTGAAATGGAAGGATTAGAGACTGCAAGGCCAGATTGTAGTTACCTAGAGCAGGGGTCTGCAAAGTTGGCTCTTTTAAGACTGGTGGACTTCAACTCCCAGAATTCCCCAGCCAGCATAGCTGGCTGGGGAATTCTGGGAGTTGAAGTCCACCAGTCTTAAAAGAGCCAACTTTGCAGACCCCTGACCTAGAGGATGGTTTTTATTCTGTGGCTTGCATGCTTATGTATGCTTATCCTCGCATACCATAGGACAGTGATGGCGAACCTATGGCACGGGTGCCACAGGTGGCACATGGAACCATTTCTTAGGGCACGCGAGGTGTTGCCTGTCAGCTCCAGCCCACATGTGTGCACTGGCCAGCTGATTTAGGCCTCCTTTTGAGGCCGTTTTTCGCCCTCTGGAGGCTTCAGGGAAGCTCCTGAAGCCTCTGGAGGTGGGGAGGGGAGGCTGTTTTCACCCTCCCCAGGCTCCTAGAAAGCCTCTGGAGCCTGGGGAGGGTGGAAAAAGCACGCCAAAAGCATGTGGTCACGCACATAGCATTATCTGTTAAAAAGAAAAGGGGTGAATTGAGAGAATAAGGATTATTTTGGATTATTTGGGCTAAAATCTGATGGTTTTAGGTAGGCTTTGAAAATCCATTTTGGGCCTAACATATGCATAGCCTAGATTGCTCGCTTACTGGAAAATGACAGTTTGGCATGGAATCGTAGGGTCAGAATGTTTTTTGTAACTGGGAATAACAGGATATGTTTTCAGGAAGCCAATAATGATGGTATTGTTTAAATTCTGGGAAAGCGGGGTCCTTTGGGGCCTCTTACATTGTATTTTGAGCACACAATTGTGTTTTCATGTATTCAAGTTATGACGCATATGATACGTCAGTTTGTGTATTTAAGGTGCATCTCTCTACCTTGATCTCCATTCTCATGTGCATGGGAGTCCATTAGCTAATGCTATTAAACAACTGTTTCCTTTTGCCATAAGTCTCTGTGACTATTTTTTGATATGCAGAAATTATATCTGGGATATTTTTCTCGCAATGATGTTGTATCCCTCCCCGTCTGTTGAGTGAGGGCTGTTCAATTTTGAACCCTCTTTCTTTTTAGAATAGAACAGTGGAGGGTTTCAAATTTTTTAGAACCTACTCTGTAGGTGTGGCCTATTTTGTGGGCGTGGCTTGGCAGTCATGTGACAGGGTGGGAGTGGCCACCTTTTAAAATGTGGTGAAACTCATTTAACAATGCTCTTGCTTAGCAACCAAAATTTTGGACTCAGTTGTGATGATAAATTCTTTCTTTCTTTCTTTCTTTCTTTCTTTCTTTCTTTCTTTCTTTCTTTCTTTCTTTCTTTCTTTCTTTCTTTCTTTCTTCCCTTCCTTCCTTCCTTCCTTCCTTCCTTCCTTTCCTTTCCTTTCCTTTCCTTTCCTTCCCGTTGGGTCACTGGCAGCGGCGGGCCAGATTTACTCCCAGGTATGCAGGTGGAACCCCCTCTCACCGGTTCTCTAAATTTCACCAACCGGTTCTCGCGAGTAGGTGTGAGCCTGCAGAAACCCACCATTGGAATAGAATAAATCTTTATTACGGTCAAAGACCAGCAATTCACGTTACATTTAACCATATGTTAAAAAGTACTAACTTTAAGATATAATTTTAAAAAATGTCAGCATTATAAGTGGAAAGTAGCATACATGTTCTCACTTTGTTCAGGTCATTTGCTGGTTTACCTAGGTGCAAAAGCGTTAAGTATGTATGAAAATACCATGGTCCAGAAATTGTTAGAGATATGTCCAAATGATTGGTACAAGATCATAGATAGATAGATAGATAGATAGATAGATAGATAGATAGATAGATAGATAGATAGATAGATAGATAGATAGATAGATAGATAGATAGGGATCAGGGGCAGTCAACCTTTTTATACCTACCGCCCACTTTTGTATCTCTGTTATTAGTAAAATTTTCTAACCACCCACCAGTTCCACAGTAATGGTGATTTGTAAAGTAGGGAAGTCATTAAATTAAAAAAAAAGGAAAGCGCTTCAGTATCAGACAAAACCCCTACCACCCACCATGAAAGCTGGAACGCCCACTAGTAGGCAGTAGGGACCATGTTGACTACCACTGATCTAGTGCATGGGTGTCAAACTCGCTACATCGCATTGCCGTCACGTGATGTTTTGTGATTCCATTCAATGAGCTGGGGTGGGCGTGGCCTGCGTATTTATTTATTTATTTATTTATTTTTATTTATTTAAATTTATATCCCGCCCTTCTCCACAGAGGACCCAGGGCAGCGCACAGGAAATTTAAAAACATACAAAATACAATAAACATAATTTAAAAAACTATTAAATAAACCTATCCTGCGCTAAAACCAAATTTTAAAAACCCAATTTAAAACTATCTAAAAGTCCCCATGGGAGGTTAGGCTAGGCCGGCTTGTTGAAACAAATATGTCTTAAGACATTGGCGGAAGAGGCGGAGGTCGGTGATGGTATGTAATTCAGGGGGTAGATCATTCCAGAGGGCTGGCCCCGCCACAGAGAAGGCTCTCCCCCTGGGTGTCGCCAGTCGGCATTGTCCGGCCGACGGCACCCTGAGGAGGCCCTCTCTGTGGGAGCGGATCGGTCTAAGGGATGTATGATGCATATGGCCCATGGGTCGCCAGTTTGACACCCCCCCCCCCTTGGTATTAATCTCTGCTTATGTAGATGTTGGTTGCTGACAAGGAGGTGTCTTGGTCTCTCTTTTTTTTTCTTTTTAGTTGTCTTTTTTGAATCGTATGTAGATATTGTTTATCTCTATGTGCCTGTTGATAACTGATTTGTCTGGTTGTCAGGCCTCCAAGACTTCTTTAACATTTTTGGGACTTGGTTTGATCTGGACCAGGGGTCTCCAACCTTGGCAATTTTACGACTTGTGGACTTCAACTCCCAGAATTCCTCAGCCAACATGCCCCACCGGCTGAGGGTTTCTGGGAATTGAAGTCCACAAATCGTAAAGTTCCCAAGGTTGGAGGCCCCTGGTCTAGGATGCTCACCGTTTCCCAGTTGAAATTATGGTTAAGTCAATTCCATCTGTTATGCAACGGTTTTCATAATGTATTCCATCTGTGTCTGTTCCTGGATGTTTTCTGCTATTCCTCTGCCTCTTTGTCCTACATATTGGCTTTTGCAGTTCTCCTTCACTATATTGTATTATGATTCTTGCATTTTTCTGTCAAGATGACCTTCCTTACGCTCTACACCCTCAGCCATGGAAGCTGTGACGGGAAGTCTATTTTTCATTCGGCCTCTTCTGTCCACCTTTTTTTTCCTCAGAGGACTAGCTTGTTCCGACCTAGGCTTCCCAAAAGCACGAAGCCAACTCCTCGTCCTGATAAAAGCCCTTTTATGTAGGTTAAAGTGAATTCCTCTCTAGCAAAGTCCCGGGAAACCGTCTTTCAAGAGATTTCACAACTACTGGCCTTGATCAGGCTTGGAGAGCTGCCAGGCTGATATCTTCTAAACGCCATGCTGTAGCAGCAATTACCCGGCAAGAAGTCTTCCCCCTCATGAATTGAACTAATTGTCTCCTGCAAACTCCATTCCCCTTTCGCTCCTCTTTATTCCCCATGGGAGGGGCCATTCACCATCCACCTGTGGCTTTACTCCCGAGTTGGCCCTTTTTCCTTAGCTGTTCCCTTCTCCTGGCAGCTCTGCGCATGCGCACACTGGGAACAGGCTCCAGCTGTCCTTCTGCCCCACTGATCTCTGACTCTGAAGCAGTGGTGGGTTTCAAATTTTTTAGAACCTACTCTGTAGGTGTGGCCTATTTTGTGGGCATGGCTTGGCAGTCATGTGACAAGGTGGGAGTGGCCACCTTTTAAAATGTGGTGAAACTCATTTAACAACGCTCTTGCTTAGCAACCAAAATTTTGGACTCAGTTGTGATGATAAATTCTTTCTTTCTTTCTTTCTTTCTTTCTTTCTTTCTTTCTTTCTTTCTTTCTTTCTTTCTTTCTTTCTTCCTTCCTTCCTTCCTTCCTTCCTTCCTTCCTTCCTTCCTTCCTTCCTTCCTTCCTTTCCTTTCCTTTCCTTTCCTTTCCTTTTCTTCCCGTTGGGTCACTGGCAGCGGCGGGCCAGATTTACTTCCAGGTACGCCGGTGGAACCCCCTCTCACCGGTTCTCTAAATTTCACCAACCGGTTCTCGCAAGTAGGTGCGAGCCTGCAGAAACCCACCACTGCTCTGAAGGCATCTGATAATTGTTGGACAGCCGTGGCCCCCTCTCTGCCTGTGACAAAAGCCCTTATCAGAGTAACTTTGCTTTTTTCAAATATTAGAGTAATCTTTACATTTTTTTTTGTGTTGTTAAGTGGGCAATTAAGCAAATGGAGAGGGGAAAAATAGTAAACCTTTTGAATCAGGAAGGATGTAAACTTGAGCTAGGATATATGGTTTAAGTTTTATAAGTGTTAGGTTATATGACATGGTATTTAGATCTTAAGAATTATTTTCTATGTATTTTAATGTTTAACTAAAAGGGGGTGTTTATGTTGAGCTTGTTATAAGGTTTCTAATGGATTGGTTATATACAGAATAAATATCAGATTAGGAAGTACTATGTAGTTTTTAGCTAAGAATGCTTTGATTGATAGGTGAATAGAGTAAATAATATTTGGGATGCTTGGAATTATTAGAGTGGTGTATAGCGGAAGTCAGGGGGGTGGGTTTGAATGGGAGGTGGGGGAGGGTTAGGGTGGAGGGCGGGGTAATATATATGTATGATTAATCTAGAGAGGGGAATAATGGGATATGCCTTTTTTTTTTTTTTTTAAAGAGAAATTTATATTATGTTTTTTATATCTTTAATTAACTTAGAAGATGGTGTTAATGGGATATTAATATACTAAGAGAAACTTATATTGTGTCTGCTGGGAGGCGAGGGGGTATAATATCTGAATGAGAAACTTATTTTAAGACGGGGTGAGGGGGGGTATAGTATTTGTATGTGATTTATATTACATGTCGGGGGGGGTGTAAAAAGGGGGAAAATCTGTGTGAATAAAACTTTTTCAATAAAAAAAAAAAAAAAAGCCCTTATCAGAGCTTTCCCCAGACTCCAGGACCGGCCCATGTTCCTCCCGAACATCCTCACCATCCAAATCTGCTGCCAGATCCGCTGGCTGCTAGCAGGCCACAATATCGCTATGGAAATGATGACTTTTAGGTGCTCTCTGGCCGTGAGTCAGAGTGAGTTCAATCCTGTGTTACAAGATCTGCTGGAGGGCAAATTTAGCCCCTGGGGATTCTTTAACTAAAGAAAAGTTGACCTTTTATTTAGTTTCGTTCAATGTTTTAAAGTGAGTTTGTGGAAGAAGCACATTTTATGGGAATAATGAGACCGGAGACAGACAATGTACAATGATACTATCCCTATTTACTCAGATTTCCTAGGACTAGGTGAACTTCATAATGGAGCCTGTGGTTCAGATCTCCCTATTAAAGACTGGAATTCTAAACATATTATACTTTACTTATTATGTATCATCAGTGCTAGAAGGGACTTAGGGCAGGGGTCTGCAAAGTTGGCTCTTTTAAGACTGGTGGACTTCAACTCCCAGAATTCCCCAGCCAGCCTGGCTGGCTGGCGAATTCTGGGAGTTGAAGTCCACCAGTCTTAAAAGAGCCAACTTTGCAGACCCCTGGACTAGAGTTTTCTCTTAGAATGGAATGGAATGGAATGGAATGGGATAGGATAGAATAGGATAAGATAGGATGGCATGGCATGGCATGGCATAGCATAGCATAGCATAGCATAGCATAGCATAGCATAGAATAGAATAGAATAGAATGTCAGTTTTGTTTAGCCTGCAACATAGTTTTACAGTTTCTCTTATCCCCGTCGTAACAGATGAGAATGGCCACTAAAACATACATTAGCACCGGGAAAAATGTGGTTCAAACAGGGTAGAATGAAACGTTTCTTAACATGTTTGAATGAAAAGAAATGAAAGGAGTACAGTTAATTTCATTTTCTGCTCATTGGAAAAATAATAATTCCTGCCCACTAGGTGGCTTTAATCAGTTCTATATCTATACTATGCAAGTGATTAGTTGTCGTTAGTATTATGGGATTCGAAATATCAAATCCCAAATTGTCCTTCCCAATTGCAGTTGTTAAAGGAGATACAATACAATACAATAGCAGAGTTGGAAGGGACCTTGTAGGTCTTCTAATCCAAACCCCTGCGTGGGCAGGAACCTTATACCATTTCAGACAAATGGCTATCTAACATCTTCTTAAAGACTTCCAGGGTTGGGGCATTCACAACTTCTGGAGGCAAGCTGTTCCAGAAGTTAATTGTTCTAACTGTCAGGAAATTTCTCCTCAGTTCTAAGTTGCTTCTCTCCTTGATTAGTTTCCACCCATTGCTTCTTGTCCTGCCCCCAGGTGCCTTGGAGAATAGTTTGGCTCCCTCTTCTTTGTGGCACCCTCTGAGATATCGGAAGACTGCTATCATGTCTCCCCTGGTCCTTCTCTTCATCAAACTAGACATACCCAGCTCCTGCAACCGTTCTTCATATGTTTTAGTGTCCAGTCCCCTAATCATCTTGGTTGCTCTTCTCTGCACTCTTTCCAGAGTCTCCACGTCTTTTCTACATCGTGGCGACCAAAACTGTATGCAGTATTCCAAGTGTGGCCTTACCAAGGCACTATACAGTGGCATTAACACTTCACGTGATCTAGATTCTATCTAGATGTGTCCGTCTATCTGTTCATCCATCCATCCATCAATCAATCCATCATTCATCCATCCATCCATCATATATCATTAATATGCTATTGTATTTACCTGTTATCTATCTATCTATCTATCTATCTATCTATCTATCTATCTATCTATCTATCTATCTATCTATCTATCTATCTATCTATCTATCCATCCATCCATCCATCCATCCATCCATCCATCCATCCATCCATCCATCCTATTATTTATCTGTCAACTATCTATCTACCAACCTACCTACCTACCTACCTACCTACCGCAATCTAGTTATAATCTACCTACCTAGATATCTATTTATTATCTATCAATCATCCATCTACTTACCTATTGTCTGTCTCTGTCTGTCTGTCTTTCTGTCCGTCTGTCCGCCCATCCATCTATCCATCCATCCAGTTCTTTTGACAGCTAAATGCTTATGTTTATCATTAGATTTTCTTGACTTTTCCATAGTAACTGACAAGCTTAATTCGGTAAGATACCTACACTTTTCCTGAAAATACTAACAGATACTTTTCACTCCTGGCTTTCTAGGCTCAATATACTTTCCCTAATCACATTATAGTATTATTGATGAAAGAGGCACATTAAGTCTTTCTTGCTTCTTGGTGCATCTACATTATTAATCATTTAATTTATACCAGGAAAGTTTTTTCAAAAGACATTCCATGAGCTCTGGAGTGGGACCCTGGTTTCTATAAAGTTGTTGAATGTAAAATGAAATAGGAATCATGCTTGGAGTTTAATTCCTTTCCATATGAACCAATCTTTTAAAAACCTTTTCTATTCGAAATCTGACTTTCCTTGTGCTGTCGCCTGCCAGCAGCTGGTGGAGCTGTCAGCAAAGTCAGGCAGTGAGGAGGTTGGGGAGGAACATGGGCCAGTCCTGGGGGTTGAGGAAAGCTCAGACGAGGGCTCTGTGTTGGAGGCAGAGAGGGAGTTAAACAGTAGTGAGGCAGAAGAACAACTGGAGCCTGTTCCCAGTGTGTGCATGCGCAAAGCTGCCAGAAGAGAAGAACAACTAAGAAAGCAGGGTCAACTTAAGATTAGAGACACACCTTGGAGGTGATTTCAACCCAGGGTTGAAATTCAGCAGTTCTGACAGTAGTGGAAATTTTGAATAGTTCAGAGAACCAACAAATACCATCTCTGGCTGGCCCCAGAGTGGGGTGGAATGGAGATTTTGCAATATTCTTCCCCTGCCACACCTACCAAGCCACAAAACCACAGAACCGGTACTAAAAACAATTGCATTTCACCACTGGATTCCCCCCATAGGAAACAAAAGAGGAACGAATGGAGAGTGGGCTTTTGCAAGAAACTATTCATTCATTCGGTCGGTTCAAGATTGGCAAGTTCTATGTGTGACTTTAAGAGACTCTGTGCCAAGTTTTGCCTTGCCCTGCGTTTGGAAACCAGTTATCTGGCAGCTCTCCGAACGAGATAAGGTGCATGTGGATAAACATTCCTCTGAAAGACTGTTTGCTAAAGCTTTACTGACTGTGAATGAAAGGAATTCACAGTCGTGTAAATAAGAGAGGTTTTGCAGGGACCTAGACTTTGCTTCTTGCTTTCTAAGAAAGCCTGGGTCAGAACATCTTGAATTATTTTTTGAAAAAAGATTATATATATATATAATCTATCTATCTATCTATCTATCTATCTATCTATCTATCTATCTATCTATCTATCTATCTATCTATCTATCTATCTATCTATCTATCTATCTATCTATCTATTCTTACACAGGAAAACACCCGAAGACAGCAATACCAGCATACCTACACCCGTGAAAAAATCAGGGAGACTAGTATAGATCTATTTCAAGCTTTTTAGCTCTCATCAGCTAGCCATACCCTTACTGGGATTTGAACCGGGGCTGTATTACATGTTAGGCAGAAGCGTTAGCCATTAAGCCACCTGACTTATTTATTGATCAGCTCAAAAACGTAACATATATATACACACACATACACACACACACACACACACACACACACACACACACACACTCTTCAGTGTGTAAAAAGTATGTTTCCAAAAAAGTTAAATTTTAACTAGTGTTAAATAAAGAAAATATTGTGCTTGGCTTGGTTACGAGAAGTAACCAATCCACTTGGTGTTATTTAGTGTTTGATATTAAAATGATTCAAAACATTTGCCATGCAGAATTGAAAAGTTTATTGGCTGTGATAAGTGCTTAATCTCACTCTTAATTGCATCTTTTAGTTTTGCATACGTGGCTCTTATTAGGAACTAATATTTATTATGGAGGCGATCGGTGTTCATGTGCCCACTGGAAAAATAGGTCATCTTGATAAAACACAAGAAGATGGCTCCATTGCTATTTGATGTCGACCCCTTCATGACTGCCCTTTAAGGACTGCAGAAAAAGCTTGTCGGTTCATTATTGACTTTGTTAGCATTAATGATGTTACCTAGTTGGGTAACGAAATACAATACAATACAATACAATACAATACAATACAATACAATACAATACAAACAATACAATACAATACAATACAATACAATACAATACAATACAATACAATACAATACAATACAATACAATACAATACAATAGCAGAGTTGGAAGGGACTTGTAGGTATTCTAGTCCAACCCCCTGCGTGGGCAGGAACCTTATACCATTTCAGACAAATGGCTATCTAACATCTTCTTAAAGACTTCCAGGGTTGGGGCATTCGCAACTTCTGGAGGCAAGCTGTTCCAGAGGTTAATTGTTCTGTCAGGAAATTTCTCCTTAGTTCTAAGTTGCTTCTCTCCTTGATTAGTTTCCACCCATTGCTTCTTGTCCTGCCCCCAGGTGCCTTGGAGAATAGTTTGACTCCCTCTTCTTTGTGGCACCCTCTGAGATATCGGAACACTGCTATCATGTCTCCCCTGGTCCTTCTCTTCATCAAACTAGACATCCCCAGTTCCTGCAACCGTTCTTCATATGTTTTAGCCTCCAGTCCCCTAATCATCTTGGTTGCTCTTCTCTGCAAGAAAACCACCAACCCCAAAGAGCACCAGGGACCCCACAGTTCTACCCCGAGCTACACAATTTTCTTCTCTTTTGTTGTGACCCACCGGTGGCCAGTGAAGCTGGCAGCAGAATCGGACAGTGAGGAGGTTGGGGAGGAACGTGGATCAGTCCTGGGGACTCAGGAAGGCGAGGGCGAGGGCAGGATTCCTTAACTTCTTTATGTACATAATAACACATGAGTAAATGTACAGTACCGATAGCAGATTCTTCCAGTGTGGTAGTAGTTACAAGCAAAACACAGGCAGAGGAGAGATTAGTTTCCAGTTTCAATTCAGACAGCAGATTAGATTAGATTCCTTGCACAGACTCAGAGCTACATAGTTAAGCCACACCCGGGCTCCAACCCGTCTGGCATGGCTCTCAGTCACCAAATAGTTCCCATTGGCTGACCCAGTTGCCATGCCTATGAATTGGCTGACCTTGTTACCACGCCCTATTCTTGCCAGTCCCCAATGGCTGACCTGTTGCTATGTCCTATTCCAGTTCATGAATATTCTGACAGAACAGTCCCTGAACAAATGATTATAAACTGAGGATTATTTTTTTATTTTATTTTATTCAAATTTATACCCCGCACCTTCTCCAAAAAGGACCCAGGGCGGCGCACAGGAAATTTAAAACAATACAAATATAACAAAAATACAATTTTTAAAAAGCTATTAAACCCATGCCCTGTGCTAAAATAGTATAAAATCCCCCTAATTAAAATCTATCTAAAAACAGTCAAGAACGGGAGGTTATGCTAGGCCGGCTTGTTGGAAAAGGTGCGTTTTAAGACGCTGGCGGAAGAGGCGGAGGTCTGTGATGGTGCGCAGTTCAGGGGGCAGGTCGTTCCAGAGGGTAGGGCCCGCCACAGAGAAGGCCCTTCCCCTGGGTGTCACCAACCGGCATTGCCCGGTTGGCGACACCCTGGACCTTCTGCACCCCACACAGATTATATAGCCAAAGAAAGGACTTTTTTTCCCATAGTGAAAAGTCCGAATTTATCTCGTGTGTGGTAGAAAGAAAATATTGTTTCAAGCTTGGGGAATATTCTCTCCAAGAAACGTCTGAACCATCTAATCAGCATCTTTTCCAAGAAGCAGAAGATAAAATGCTGTCTTTTTCCTGGAATTTCAACTACCGTAGCACTTTGCCGAAGCAAGACACACACACAAAACCCCACAAAAAAGCTGTCCGTGTTCCTCCATATTCTAAGGTAGGAAAGTATGAGTTAGAATTTCCTTTAAAGGAGAATATTTGTTGTTCAGGGTTGAAATCCGAGATCTTGGGTGATCTCTGAGCTTGGCTGTTTTCTTGCAGATGTTTCACGGCCCAAACTAAGTAACATCGTGAGTGCTAATACATATCCTTGCCCAGATGTTTTTTAATGTCGGCCAAAAAACCACGCTGAATTTTGATCACTTGACCAGGGGGAAGAGCCCGATTCACTCGATGTCCCTGTTACCAGCTTAACAGCTGCAATGATTCACTTAACCACGGTGGCAAGAAAAGGTCGTAAAATGGGGCAAACACACACACTTAACCACTGTCTCGCTTTAGCAGCAGAAATTTTGAGCTCAGTGGTGGTCCTGAGCCGAGGAGACTCTATTCATATCGAGATTACTGTGTCCGGGCCCTGATGCATCATCAAAAGTCTACTTCAAACTATTGTTTTTAAAAAATGCAAATAGAGTAAAGTCAGCTTTTGGGAAAGTAGTTGCAAAAGATGATGAATATTTGATGAAATGCCTACATTTAGAAACTGCGTTTGTGTTTTTTTAGCCCTGCTCGTTCACATAATGCCTTGAATTGTGCTCCCTTCTCTACAGGCCTCTTGCTAAAATTATTGTATTCTTGGCTCTCTCTCTGTCTGTCTGCCTGTCACTCTCTCTCTGTCTCTCTCTCTCTCTGTGTTTTTCTCTTTCTCTCTGTCTCTCTTTCTCTGTCTGTCTGTCTGTCTCCCTCTCTATCTCTTTTTCTCTTTCTCTGTCTCTCTCTTTTTCTCTCTGTCTCTCTCTCTCTTTCTCTGTCTGTCTGTCTGTCTCCCTCTCTTTATCTCTCTTTCTTTCTCTTTCTCTTTCTCTGTCTCTCTCTGTCTCTCTCTTTCTGTCTCTCTCTGTCTTTGTCTCTCTCTGTCTTTATCTCTCTCTCTCTTTCTCTGTCTCTCTCTTTCTCTCTGTCTCTCTCTGTCTTTGTCTCTCTCTGTCTTTATCTCTCTCTCTCTTTCTCTGTCTCTCTCTGTCTCTCTCTGTTTTTCTCTTTCTCTCTGTCTCTCTCTCTGTCTTTATCTCTCTCTTTCTGTCTCTCTCTTTCTCTCTGTCTCTCTGTTTGTCTCTCTCCCTCTCTTAATCTCTCTTTCTTTCTCTTTCTCTCTCTGTCTCTCTATCTGCCTTTTTCTGTCTGTTTGTCTGTCTCTTTCTCTGTGTGTCTTTCTCTCTCTCTCTGCCTCTGTCTCTCTCTGTCTCTCTCTGTCTCCCCCCTTTCTCTCTCTCTCTTTCTGTCTCTCTTTCTCTGTGTGTCTTTCTCTCTCTTTCTCTATCTGTCTGTCTCCTTCCCTCCCTCTCTTTCTCTCTCTCTCTTTCTGTCTCTGTCTTTCTGTCTCTCTCTCTGTCTCTCTGTCTGTCTCCCTCCCTCTCTTTCTCTCTCTTTCTTTCTCTTTCTCTGTCTCTCCCTCTGTGTGTCTCTCTCTTTCTTTCTCTGTATGTCTTTCTCTCGCTTTCTCTCTGTCTGTCTCTCTGTTTCTCTGTCTGTCTGTCTCTCCCTCCCCCCTCCCCCCTCTCTTATTGTTGTTACAATAATAATAATAAAGCCAAAATCCAAATCTATGTATTTACTCTTCTCCTAAAATCCAGCCTCCTTTGTTACCATGTGTTTGGTTAATACACAATCTGTAGCACCGACCAACTCAAAAATGTTTTATTCATGACCCCCTTTGTAGTTTTCAAAGATGTTATTTGCTTAGTGCATCTCTGGGAAGATTATTCTATTTGCTTACAAGCCAAGCTGCAGTGAGATGTGTGTATGTGTGTGTGTGTGTGTGTGTGTGTGTGTGTGTGTGCTTCCCCCTTCTGTAGAAATAGAAATAGAAAAACGGAGTTGGAAGGGACCTTGGAGGTCTTCTAGTCCAACCCCCTGTTTAGGCAGGAAGCCCTACACCACTTTAGACAAATGGTTATTGGAGTGTGCTTCCATTCGTCCTGCAGCAAGGATGTGTGTGAAGGTGGTTTGTGTACGTCCCAGTCTAAACTCCTGAGCGGTATAGCAAATTCAAACGGGCAACAAAACTTTCTCTGGGTTTCTTTATGGGTTTTCTTTGAAGATGTTTCGCTTCTCATCCAGGAAGTTTCATCAGCTCCGACTGGATGGTGGGGAAGGGAAAGATTGATACTCCTTGCAGACAGCTGGTCCTTTGCATCCTTTCAGAGAGTCGTTGAGACCACCTGGAGGCTTATCTGTGTCATCAGGGTCACCTTTGCAAAAGAATGCAAATGACCAATCCAGTTGGGCAATCCTGCACAATATGTTTAATATCCCAAAGGTGCTTTTTTCAAGAGGCAACTGGACTTTCTTGTTTTTCTCTGAAAATGTTTCAATTCTCATCCAAGAAGCTTCTTCAGCTCCGACTGGATGGTGGGGAAAGGAAGGATTCATACTCCTTGCAGACAGCTGGTCATTTGCATCCTTTTAGAGAGTCCTTGAGGCCACCTGGAGGTTTATCTATGTCCTCAGGGTCACCTGAGTAGTGTAAATGAGTGTGGAGCCTTCTAGGAAGTGCTAAAACGACTGTGTTGCAAACCCTGAGGATGCAGACAAATGTCCAAGTAGCCTCAGTGACTCTCTAAAAAGGATGCAAATGACCAGCTGTCTGCAAGGAGTATAAATCCTTCCATCCTCCACCACCACCCAGTCAGAGCTGAAGAAGCTTTGTGGATGAGAAGCGAAACGTCCTCAAAGAAAAACCAGAAAGTCCAGTTGCCTCTTGAAACTGTCACCTATGGGAAAACCATGACCTGGATGATGGAAGATCTCCTTAGATATTTTGGTAAAGGTCACTACAGGTCATAAAATGGGGAAAACCTCACTTAAGCAACTGTCTTATGTCAACTCTGAAGCTGATCTGACCGGAGGCGTCTTGGCGCTTCGGTGCTGCCACATTGGAGCTGAGGGATAGGTAGGGAGTGAATAGAGATAGCTGGGGTGGGGGGGGGGGGAGTTGTAGCCAAAATGAAATACTTTCTCTTGGGAACCAAGGACATTCTCACACCTGGCCCGAGGAAGGAGGGGCGTTGTCACCTGGAAACCAAGCAGCGTCACAATTGGACAGATTGTTTGGGGTTGAGAGAAAAACTTTTCCTTCGAATTAGGCGAAAACCACGGGAAACTTCAGAGTTGGTTTTCACCAGATCCGTGCCAATATGACATCAATATAAATAAAAATGTAAGAAGGGTTTGTTCAAAACTGCTAATCTCCAAAAGCCCTGCACCGATCGCTTCCAAATTTTCACACAACGTTCCTTTCAAATACAGCACCAAAGATATATATAGGTTGTGTAGATATCACACCTGTGCCAGGTACACGCAATGGAAATGTAAAAAATTGTAAAAAAAAAAGGTAGGTAGATGGATACAGAGAGAGCAGTGGGCCACAGGTATTATGTCATCCTTTATGACATAAAATACTCTGAGGGAGAAATACAGTAGGTAGGTAGGTAGGTAGGTAGGTAGGTAGGTAGGTAGGTAGAGGGATAGAGAGGGAGAGGGAGAAATACAGTAGGTAGGTAGGTAGGTAGGTAGATAGGTAGGTAGGTAGGTAGGTAGGTAGGGGGATAGAGAGGGAGAGGGAGAAATGCAGTAGGGAGGGAGGGAGGTAGAGGGATAGAGAGAGGGAGAAATACAGTAGGTAGGTAGGTAGGTAGGTAGGTAGGTAGGTAGGTAGGTAGATAGGTAGGGGGATAGAGAGGGAGAGGGAGAAGGAGAAAGGCAGTAGGGAGGGAGGGAGGTAGAGGGATAGAGAGGGAGAAGGAGAAATGCAGTAGGGAGGGAGGGAGGTAGAGGGATAGAAAGAGGGAGAAATACAGTAGGTATGTAGGTAGGTAGATGGATAGAGAGGGAGAGGGAGAAATGCAGTAGGGAGGGACGGAGGTAGAGGGATAGAGAGAGAGAGAAATACAGTAGGTAGGTAGGTTGGGGGTTATATGGTGGTTGTGTGTACGTGTTTGTGTGTGGAGGTGTAGATCTACACACAGATTGGTTGGCCATTTAACCAGACTGGGCCACAGCAACGCATGGCCGGGAACGGCAAGTATCCAATAAAGCTATTCTTTGAGAAATCCACCTGCCTCGGAGCTTTTGCTGGCAATGGATCTATTACTTGGAACCCTGACATCTTGCTTAGCAACAGGAAGTCTGGGCTCCATCGCGGTCGTAAGTCAAGGACAATCTGTTCTTGTCAAATGCGAACAAATTCTTCCGCCTCTATAAAGCTAAGGCCCTTTTTTCATTCGCAAGGCAGTCTTGCACGTCAACTTTGGCTGCAGACTTTGCTTTCATTGTTTGTTTTATGTGCTTCCTTGCTGTTAGGGGGTTCAGTCATATTTCTGGAGGCAAACATAATCAACTTTTTTTAAAAAAAAATAAGTGTTTGCGGTCCAGACTTTTCTGCGGAAGAGCTGTATTATCTAATCTCTAGTCTCCCTCGCTCTCTGTCCATTAAATAGGATAGTGTATGCTTAGAAACTAATTCTCAAAAAAAAAGGCTTGTGGGCCCAGCAGGTTTCCGCTTTTAATTAAAGGAGCCTGCAGTTTTCCAAGCTTCTTCAGGAAACTGAAATAAGATTTTAGCTCCTACGGAAACCGAAAAAACCCCAAGCAAGTGGCTGCTTTCACTAAAGAGAAAGAGACACGCTGGGTTCATACTTCGGCGAAGTCCGATGCATATTTTACAAATGATGAACAAAGTCTACTCAACCCGATTCACTCCTCCTCCCAGCTAGTAGTATTTATTATTATTTTTATTTATTTATTAGATTTATATCCCGCCCTTCTCCAAAAGGACCCAGGGCGGCACACAGGAATTTAAAATACATACAAAAATCGTAATACAAAATTTAAAAACCTATTAAATGCCTGTCCTGCGCTAAAAACCAATGAAAATCCCCGAAATAAAACTATCTAATACTAGTCACAGCGGAGGCTATGTTAGGCCGGCTTGATGGAAGAGGTGTGTTTTTAAACACTGGCGGAAGAGGCGGAGGTCGGTGATGGTACGAAGTTCTGGGGGTAGGTCGTTCCACAGGGCAGGGCCCGCCACAGAGAAGGCCCTTCCCCTGGGTGTCGCCAGTCGGCATTGTCCAGCCGACGGCACCCTGAGAAGGCCCTCTCTGTGGGAGCATATCGGTCTGAGGGATGTATTTACTTCCTAACAGTACTACTACTTACCATATTTTTCGGAGTATGAGACACTCTGAAGTATAAGACGCAGCTAGCTTTTGGGGAGGAAAACAAGGGGGAAAAATCTGCTTCTGCCTCTCAGCAATTTGCCTCCTTGCAACAAACAGCAAACAGTACAGACAATATACACTGTTTGTGGTGTTACATTTCAGACTATACTTGTACAGATGCTTTTAAAAGTGATGTGCTTTCTGGAAGTGTAGTTATTCTCTGCTATTTAAAAGAAGATACAGTAGCACTGGGCCTCTTCAGATCCAGCATATATTTTAAAAAGCTTCTTCATTTTGTTAAGCTGCTTAGAACAATAATAAAGCAGTCTTTAAAAAATAAGTCTAATAATTTGAACCTTCCTTAGGCATTTATAGTTATTGACTTACCTTCTTGCAGCAAACAGCAAACAGCCTGATTAGCACAAGGGGGGAAAAAATCTTCCTCTGGCTCCCAGCAATTTGCCTCTTGGAGCAAGCAGCAAGTTTCACTTTCAGTTTAAGCACAGGCCTCCCGATCATCAGCTGTTTCAGACTGCAGGGATTGCTATAGCCTCTTGCAGCCTCCGCAAGCCCCATTTCCCCCGTTTGCTACAAGGAGGTAAATTGGTGGGAGGCAGAGGCCAAAGAGTGGGGGACGGTGGGTGAGTGGTGCTATGTTCAGTGTATAAGATGCACCCAAATTCCCACCCTCTTTTAGGGGGGAAAAAGGGGCATCTTATACTGCAAAACATACGGTAGGTGGGAAAGGGATTTGGTACCGTTCCTGAACTTCCGGTTTGTGCGTTGGGCGGTTTTTCGCCCTCCGGAGGCTTCATGGCAGCCTCCGGTGGGTGGAAATGAAGGCCGAAATCAGCTGGCCAGCGTGCCCGTGGGCGCTGGAGCTGACAGGGCAACGCCTCGCGGGCCCTCAGAAATGGCTCCGCGTGCCACAGTTTCGCCGTCATGGGACTATATCTACTTTATGTCTCCTTTATTTATTTAATTTTTTTTAGGTTTTATTTATTTTAATTTTTTAGTATCGTACATACAATTGCAGGCTTACATTGACATACAGTAGTTATGATTCTTATTGTGTTTATCCCTTTTACACAGTTATTTTTCCACATAAAAAGTTGAAATATACATTCAAGGTTGTTTTGCCTACCATCCCATACACCTTGTGTTATCCCCACCCTACTTTCCCTTCCTTTTCTCCCTTTACTTTCTTCCTCATCTCCTTTCCCTTTCCTTCTTCCCTTGCCTCTCCCCTACTCCTCTCGTCCTGCTCCTTCCTACCCTTTCTCCTTCTCTTTCTCTCCCTTCCTTCCTCCTCTCCTTTTCCTTTCCTTCTTCCCTTACCTCTCCCCTACTCCTCTCTTCCTCTTCTCCTTCCTACCCTCTCTCCTGCTCTCTACATGGGGCTCCCCTTGAGGTGCACCCGGAGGCTCCAGTTAGTGCAGAATGCGGACGCGCGGGGGATTTTGGGAGCCTCACGGTGCTCCCACGTATCACCCCTCCTGTGCAAGCTGTACTGGCTGTTGGTGGCCTACCGGGTGCGTTTCAAGGTGTTGGTAACCATCTTTAAATCGCTCCATGGCACGGGGCCTAGTTATCTGCGGGACCGTCTCCTACCGCATACCTCCCTTCCACCAATCCGCCCCCACAGGGTGGGCCTCCTCAGGGTGCCGTCTGCCAATCAATGCCGGCTGGCGACCCCCAGGAGAAGGGCCTTCTCTGTGGCGGGTCCAGCCCTCTGGAACGACCTGCCCCCCGAACTCCGCACCATCACAGACCTTCGCCTCTTTCGCCAATCACTCAAAATGCACTTTTTCCACCTAGCTGGCCTAGCTTAGAGTTAGATTAGATAAAATTTTAAACTGATTAGGTATGGGGATTTTAACATTTTAGTTTATATTTTAGCACATTTTATTTCAATGTAATGCTATTTTAATGTTGCGATTGTATTTATTGTTGTTTGTTGTGTCATTTTTAACTTCCTGTGCACCGTCCTGATTCCAATTGGAGCAGTGGTGAGCTTCAATTTTTTTTAGAACCTACTCTGTAGGTGTGGCCTATTTTGTGGGCGTGGCTTGGCAGTCATGTGACAGGGTGGGAGTGGCCACCTTTTAAAATGTGGTGAAACTCATTTAACAACGCTCTTACTTGGCAACCAAAATTTTGGACTCAATTGTGATGATAAATTCTTTCTTTCTTTCTTTCTTTCTTTCTTTCTTTCTTTCTTTCTTTCTTTCTTTCTTTCTTTCTTTCTTTCTTTCCTTCCTTCCTTCCTTCCTTCCTTCCTTCCTTCCTTCCTTCCTTCCCTTCCCTTCCCTTCCTTTCCTTTCCTTCCTTTCCTTTCCTTCCCATTGGGTCACTGCAGCGGCGGCCCAGATTTACTTCCAGGTACGGCAGTGGAACCCCCTCTCACCGGTTCTCTAAATTTCACCAACCGGCTCTCGCGAGTAGGTGCGAGCCTGCAGAAACCCACCACTGAATTGGAGATAGGAGCGGTATATAAATCAAATAAAACCTAAAACCTAAACTTCTCCCTTCCTTCCTTCCTCCTCTCCTTTCCCTTCCCTCCTTCCCTTGACTCTCCCCTACTTCTAGTCTTCCTCCTCCCCTTCCTACCCTCTTCCTTTGTTTTTTTAAGATAACCATGTAGAGATACTTCCTTTACTGATGTAGCTGAAGATTGATTTCATGGTAGCTTTTCGAAAACAGTTGTCCCATCATTCAGTTTTCTTTTTCTTTTCTCAAAGAGTGTCCCCCCCCCCCCCCCTTCAGTGGTGGGTTTCTGCAGGCTCGCACCTACTCGCATTTGGTTTGCTAATTTTGGTTGCTAAGCAAGAGCGTTGTTAAATGAGTTTCACCACATTTTAAAAGGTGGCCACTCCCACCCTGTCACATGACTGCCAAGCCACGCCCACAAAATAGGCCACACCTACAGAGTAGGTTCTAAAAAATTTGAAACCCACCACTGCCCCCCCTATACACACACACACTCCAAGGAATGGACCTACTACCATTTTGCTCGTTTGTGTGTGGGGAACATCTCTCCTTTGTAAATGTGACGGAAACTTCTCTTGTAGTTACCATGGAGACACAATTGCTCTGAGTACAATTACATACATTATGACAGTTTTCTATGAATGACCCAAAACAGAGAGAGGTGGGGAGAGAGAGCTAAGGACCCTCAGGCTTTCATGAAATGGGGTGTGCGTGTGTTGATATGCTGGGAAACTTCACACTTTCACAGAATAATCTGTACATGGTTTATTTGGTTCTTCACGTTTCCAGATAATCTCCCTCTTCACTTGATTTCCCTTTGTTTGGTTGAGTGGGAAGCAAGTCTACTCAGGGGAATTATCCAGAGAAGGCCAGGAGGTCTTTACATTCTCACTTATTCTCTCACAGGGCCACCAGTGGTGTTGCTAAATTGCTTGGAAGTTGGGGATCGGTGAAGGAGCACTAAGAACGGGGAGGATGAGAATTGTGGTCCATCGGAATGAACATAGAATAGCACAGTTGGAAGGGACCTTGAACTCTTCTAGTCTGAACCCCGGCTCAATCAGGAAACCCTATACCATTTCAGGCTGAATGTTTCGATAAATGCAGCATCTCCCGTTTGAGTAGAGGGCTGGACTGGAAGACCTCCAAAGTCCCTTCTATTCTATTCTACTCCATTCCATTCCATTCCATTCCATATTTATTATTCTATTCCTATTCCTATTCCTATTCCTATTCCTATTCCTATTCCTATTCCTATTCCTATTCCTATTCCTACTCTACTCTACTCTACTCTACTCTACTCTACTCTACTCTACTCTACTCTACTCTACTCCACTCCACTCCACTCCACCCCACCCCACTCCACTCCACTCCACTCCACTCCACTCCATATTTTCTATTCCTATTCCTATTCCATTCCATTCCTATTCCATTCCATTCCATTCCTATTCCATTCCATTCCATTCCATTCCTATTCCATTCCATTCCATTCCATTCCACTCCATATTTATTATCCTATTCCTACTCTACTCTACTCTACTCTACTCTACTCCACTCCACTCCACTCCACTCCACTCCACTCCACTCCACTCCACTCCACTCCACTCCATATTTCCTATTCCTATTCCCATTCCATTCCTATTCCATTCCATTCCATTCCACTCCACTCCATATTTTCTATTCCTATTCCTATTCCTATTCCTACTCTACTCTACTCTACTCTACTCTACTCCACTCCACTCCACTCCACTCCACTCCACTCCACTCCATATTTCCTATTCCATTCCATTCCTATTCCATTCCATTCCATTCCATATTTATTATCCTATCCCTATCCCTATTCCTACTCTACTCTACTCTACTTTACCCCACTCCACTCCACTCCATATTTCCTATTCCTATTCCATTCCATTCCATTCCTATTCCATTCCATTCCACTCCACTCCATATTTATTATCCTATTCTCTATTCCTATTCTACTCTACTCTACTCTACCTTACCCTACTCCACTCCACTCCACTCCATATTTTCTATTCCTATTCCTATTCCATTCCTTCCATTCCAATCCATATTTTGTTAAAAACTATTAACAAAATTTAATATCGCAGGCTAACTGCCCACAGCCTGCAATGCCACCCTGACCAATTCAAGGTTGACTCATCCTTCCGACCTTCCGAGGTGGGCAAAATGAGGACCAGGATTGTTGGCGGGGAAATAGGCTGACTCTGTAAACAGCTTAGAGAGGGCTGGAAAGCCCTGTTAAGTGGTATGTAAGTCTAAGTGCTATTATTATTGCAATTGCTAGTAACACGGTTATAAAGTGAATTTGCCATTAATTTTGCTTGTCAGAAGGTCACAAAAAGTGACCACATGATCCGAGGATACTGCTACTGTCATAAATAGGAACCAGTGACCAAGCATCCAAATTTTGTTCATGTGGCCATAAGGACCAGGGGAGACATGATAGCAGTGTTCCAATATCTGAGGGGTTGCCACAAAGAAGAGGGAGTCAAACTATTCTCCAAGGCACCTGAGGGTAGAACAAGAAGCAATGGGTGGAAACTAATCAAGGAGAGAAGCAACTTAAAACTGAGGAGAAATTTCCTGACAGTTAGAATAATTAATCAGTGGGACAGAAGTTGCCTCCAGAAGTTGTGAATGCCCCAACACTGCAAGTCTTTAAGAAGAGGTTGGATAGCCATTTGTCTGAAACGGCATAGGGCTTCCTGCCTAGGCAGGGGGGTTGGATTAGAAGACCTCCAAGGTCCCTTCCAACTCTGCTATTGTATTATTATTGTATTATGTTGCAATGGCCATAAGTGAAAAATGGCCACAAGTCACTTTTTCCCCAGTGTCATTGTAACTTTTGAAAGTCACTAAAAAAAACTGTTGAAAGTTGAGGATTACTCATTGAGGATTTTCCTTGAAAATCTGGGTAGCATGGGGACGCCGAAATTGGCACCTTTCAAAATTTTAATGAAGTCATTCACAGGAAAAAACCCTCAGAAATGTTATGTTAGGGAAATGTATCCAAAGCTGTATATCTCGACCAAAGTTACGCAACAGATTTAGCAGGAAAAGATGGCATGGTTGTTAGTTGTGTTATTTTAGGGGCTATGGGTTGGGTTTTTTTTATTTTATCTTCCTACATTCAATGTGTCCGTGTACAATATTAAATGTATATTGTCTCGAGATGCTCGGATGACAGACAAGAGATGTCAGGGCTGACAAATACGCTTACATTATCAGAAGCGATTCATAAACAGGGAAGCGAAACGAGAGGAGGAAAAAAATGTTGTGGATACAACCCATGAAGATGCAACTGTCAGATTTGCTCATCTCAATTTAGAGCCTTGCCAGCTCATTACGACCAGGTGGAAAAACATGTGTTACAGAGAGAGAAAAAATCTCTCTCCAGGGAGAATCAAGGAATTGTTGACACAAAGGATACACAGATATTAGCTGCGCAACTTGGAAGCAGATTTAAAGGGGGTTGGAGAGTCCAAACCACCAAAGGATGTCGGCCAATGAGGGAGCTGCCTTCATGCCGGATGAAGGGTGAAGTTGGTTTGCCTCTGGAACAGCTGAGTCTGGACAGAAGAGAGCTTTGGAGGGAGCATTTGGGCCTCAATAGGGCTGTGGCAGTGGTGGGTTGCAATTTATTTTACCAGTGGTGCGCTTGTGCGTTCGTGACGCTTCGTGGCTCATGTGCAGAAGCATGTAGAAGGTGGGCGGAGCTTCCTCCCGCCGCCACTAACAGTTCGCCCAATCCGGGGCGAACCGGCAGCAGCCCACCTCTGAGGTGTTGTGTGTTGGTGGTGGCTGATGGAGTAGAGCAGGGGTCTCCAACCTTTGCAACTTTAAGTCTGAAAGACTTCAGCTCCCAGAGTTCTCCAGCTAGCAAAGCTGGCTGGAGAAGTCTGGGAGCTGAAGTCCTTCAGACTTAAAGTTGCAAAGGTTGGAGACCCCTGGAGTAGAGAACACCTCACTTCCTCCCTGTATGCGCTTTGATCCCCCTTCTCCATCCTAGTTTGATTTTAATTGGATTTTTAAGTATAAGACCTTTGTTTATGATTTTAATTTTTATACCACTTTTTGTTCAGTATGTCTAAGCCATCTGAAAAAGAGGGAGTCAAACTATTCTCCAAAGCATCTGAGGGCAGAACAAGAAGTAATGGGTGGAAACTAACCAAAAAGAGAAGCAACTTAGAACTGAGGAGAAATTTCCTGACAGTGAGAACAATCAATCAAGTTGCCTCCAGAAGTTGTGAAGGCCCCAACACTGGAAGTCTTTAAGAACATGTTGGATAGCCATTTGTCTGCAAGGGTACAGGGCTTCCTGCCTAGGCAGGGGGTTGGACTAGAAGACCTTCAAGGTCCCTTCCAACTCTGCTATTAGAGCTATTAGACTGCTATCCTGTCTCCCCTTCTCCTTCTTTTCATTAGACTAGACATACCCAGTTCCTGAAACCGTTCCTCATATGTTTTAGCCTCCAGTCCATTAAATCATTCTTGTTGCTCTTCTCTGCGCTCTTTCCAGAGTCTCCACATCTTTTCTACATTTTGGCGACCAAAACTGGATGCCGTATTCCAAGTGTGGCCTTACCACTCCACTCCACTCCACTATTCCACTCCATATTTCCTATTCCTATTCCTATTCCCATTCCATTCCTATTCCATTCCATTCCATTCCATTCCTATTCCATTCCATTCCATTCCACTCCATATTTATTATCCTATCCCTATCCCTACTCTACTCTACTCCACTCCACTCCACTCCATATTTCCTATTCCATTCCATTCCTATTCCATTCCATTCCATTCCACTCCATATTTATTATCCTATTCCTATTCCTATTCTACTCTACTCTACCTTACTCTACTCCACTCCACTCCACTCCATATTTTCTATTCCTATTCCATTCCATTCCATTCCATATTTTGTTAAAAACTATTAACAAAATTTAATATCGCAGGCTAACTCTGCCCACAGCCTGGAATGCCACCCTGACCAATTCAAGGTTGGCTCAGCCTCCCGTCCTTCCGAGGTGGGCAAAATGAGGACCCAGATTGTTGGCGGGGAAATAGGCTGACTCTGTAAACAGCTTAGACAGCGTAGAACAAGAAGCAATGGGTGGAAACTAATCAAGGAGAGAAGCAACTTAGAACTGAGGAGAAATTTCCTGACAGTGAGAACAATTAATCAGTGGGACAGAAGTTGCCTCCAGAAGTTGTGAATGCCCCAGCACTGCAAGTCTTTAAGAAGATGTCGGATAGCCATTTGTCTGAAACAGTATAGCGTTTCCTGCCTAGGCAGGGGGTTGGACTAGATGACCTCCAAGGTCCCTTCCAACTCTGCTATTGTATTGTATTGGCCTCTTTGACCCCTCTTTCCAACCAGTGGTCCTCTCTATCCAGAATGTGGACTTTGCTGTCTTCAATAGAGTGATCTTTCTCTTTCAAATGCAGATGGACTGCTGAATCTTGCCCTAATGGGTTTGTCTCCTTTATTGCACCATGCGTATGTGAAGTGGTTGTTTTGTTTCCCCAATATATAGATCTACCCGTCTCACTGCATTCTATGGCATATATCACATCGTTAGAACTTTGACCAGAACATTCACACGGTTTTAATATCTACATCTCAATTTGCACATTTCTCAAATAAATATTTATTCGGTAGCACTTTGAATTGAAATATCTATTCCCCTCACATTTCGAGGGCATTAGAACAAAAGCCTACCTGTTTATCAGGAAAGTGAAGATAAATCAGAAATACTTCCAAATGCAGAAATATTATCTTACTTCCAGTTGGGTGTACGCTGAGGTCTGAATGCTGAAATGAGATTAGGTTGGAATCACTCAACTTTATCTGGAAAATATCCAGCATGTAGATATTCAGCGGAACATGTAGAAATTCATCTCCCACTAAATTGAAGTTGAGATTTAGAATAGCTCTTTCTCAAGAAATAAACAGGTGGCTCAGCAAACACGCTGTTCCATATTTCTGCTCATTCATAAATGCTATGGCAAATATAACAAATGGTGCCAAGACTTTATGTTACTTAATAAAAAGGATTGTGATTTTGCAGTTTATCCTCTTATTTTATGCGCTCTGACGCTGGCTCCTTCACTTAAATATACTTTTAATGCACTTCAGATTTATTTATAAGATCGATATTTTCTCAGTAACAGCATGAATAAAAATTCAGGATAGTAGTTAGAATTTCCTAACAAAAACTCTCATTATTTGTTGAAAGATTCAGGCTATGCACACTCATCCAGGCTAAAACACATGAAGGACGGTTGCAGGAATAGTCTGATGAAAAGAAGGACTAGGGGAGGCATGATAGCAGGGTTCCAATATCTCAGGGGCTGCCACAAAGAAGAGGGAGTCAATCTATAGAGTGGTACTAATACTACTTTACAAAGCCTTAGTAAGACCACACCTAGAATACTGCATCCAGTTTTGGTTACCACATTATAAAAAAGATGCGGAGACCCTAGAAAAAATGCAGAGAAGAGCAACCAAGATGATTAGGGGACTGGAGACTAAAACATACGAAGAACGGTTACAGGAACTGGGCCTGGCTCGTCTAGTGAAGAGAAGGACCAGGTGAGACAGGATAGCAGTCTTCCAATATTTGAGGACCTGCCACAGAGAGGAGGGGGTCAAGCTATTTTCCAAGGCACCCAAAAGCCAGACAAGGAATAATGGATGGAAACTAAACAAGGAGAGATTCAACAATAAGGAGAAATTTCCTGACAGTGAGAGCAATCAACCAATGGAACAGAAGTTGCCTTCAGAAGTTGTGGAAGCTTCATCCCTGGAGGCTTTTCAAGAAGAGACTGGACAGCCAACCGTCAGAAATGGTGTAGGGCAGGGATGTCCAAACTTGGGAACTTTAAGACTTGTGGACTTCAACTCCCAGAATTTCCCAGCCAGCATAGTCCACAAGTCTTAAAGTTCCCAAGTTTGGACATCCCTGGTGTAGGGTCTCCTGTTTGGGAGGGGAGTTTGACTAGATGACCTACAAGATCCCTTCCAACTCTGTTAATCTGTTAATATCTGTTCTCCAAAGCACCTGAAGGCTGGAGAAGAACAGGATAGAAAATTATCAAGGAGAGAAGCAAGCTAGAACTAAGGAGAAATTTCCTGACAGAACAATAAACCAGTTAGAACAACTACTCAGTGGAATGAATTGCCTCCAGAAATTCAGGATGCTCCAACACTTGAGGTTTTTAAGAAGAGATTGGACAACCATTTGTCTGAAACGGTGCATGGTTTCCTGACTGAAGAGGGGGTTGGACTAGAAGACCTCCAATGTCCTTTCCAACTCTGTTATTCTGTTAAGACCCGTTTAACTCAGGGGAACTTTGAAATATGTGTGTTTTTCCCACTCTCTCTGTGTTATTTTACTGTAAGATAATGTATTGTAGTTTATCATCCATTTTTCCTGAGGCGAAGCAGTTCTTTCTTGAAAAAGGTTTCAGGCTTGAGTGTCCTAATATTCTGTTGTCTGTAAGAGCTGGCCAGTGGGTTAGCAGAGCAATGCATCTTAATATGGTAAATTTTAACCAATGAACCAGGATTAATAGAGACAGTTTATTGCTCTAAGTACTTCTGCACTCTCACATAAGGCACCCTTTTAATCTGCACAGCAGCAGAAAACATTGAGCGGGGGCCTGAAATATTAAATGAACGAACATCTTTGGGCACAATGATAAAATCACCATGTCCTGTTTTACAAATGATATTTGCGTCTCAAGTGAATCAAAAACATATTTACAAGATGTAATACAATTTTGCCAACAAATGCAATTTGTTGAAGGTATGCATGCTATTATCCCTGCTGTTGCTATCAGTTGGAGATAAAGGGAAAAAAAGATAACAATTTGGATTTGGTTTGATTTTATTCGTATTTTTTTTATTGTTGTAAGTTGTCCCGGGCTGTGGAATAAACAGAACGGTAGAGTTTTAAATTAAAAAGGCAATACATTATTTCGTCGAGATCAGTGATGGCTAACCTTTTTGCTAACCTCTTGACAAACTTGAACATTGGGCACTATGTAACAAAATGAAATTCAATGGTGAAAAGAGTAAGGTTCTACATTTAGGCAACAAAAACCAAATGCACAGGTAGAGTATACTGTAGGTGGTACCTTGTTCAATAGTAGCAACTGTGGGAGGGATCTTGGAGTCTTAGTGGACAACCATTTAAATAGGAGCCAGCCATGTGCAGCAGCTGCCAAAAAAGCCAACACAGTTCTAGGCTGCATCAACAGAGGGATAGAATCAAAATCACATGAAGTGTTAATACCACTTTATAAGGCCCTGGTAAGGCCACACTTGGAATACGGCATTCAGTTTTGGTTGCCACGATGTAGAAAAGATGTGGAGAGTCTAGAAAGAGTGCAGAGAAGAGCAACCAAGAGGATTAGGGGACTGGAGACTAAAACATATGAAGAACGGTTGCAGGAACTGGGTATGTCTAGTTTAATAAAAAGAAGGACCAGGGGAGACATGATAGCAGCCTTCCAATATCTCAGGGGTTGCCACAAAGAAGAGGGAGTCAAGCTATTCTCCAAAGCACCTGAGGGTAGGACAAGAAGCAATGGGTGGAAACTAATCAAGGAGAGAAGCAGCTTAGAAATGAGGAGAAATTTCCTGACAGTGAGAACAATTAACCAGTGGAACAGAAGTTAATAATAATATTTAATATTTATAAAACCGCCCCCTCTCCCCATAGGGACTCGGGGCGGTGCACAGGTAGAATAAAAACAATAAAAATATACAGACATTTCTTAAAAACAAATTAAACCTAACCTGCTCTAAAATTCCCCATTAAAACTAAACTATACTAAAAACTACCCAATAAAACCCCAGAGACAGAGAGACTATCCCAGGCCGGCCAGACAGAAAAGATGAGTTTTTAATTTAAGACGGAAGGAGCGGAGGTCCGTGGTCGTCCTAATATCGGGGGGAAGGTCGTTCCAGAGGGCCGGGTCCGCCACAGAGAGAGCCCTTCCCCTGGGCGTCGCCCGCTGACAAAGTCTAGTGGACGGCACCCGGAGAAGTCCCTCTCTATGGGAGCGAATCGGCCGTGAGGATGTATGAGGCAGGATCCGATCCCGCAGATAGCTAGGTCCCGAGCCATGGAGCGCTTTAAAGATGATAATTAACACCTTGAAGCGCACCCTGAAGACGACAGGTAGCCAGTGCAGCTCGCGCAAGAGCGGTGTTACATGGGTAGACCTGGCGGTTCCCATAATTGCTCGCATGGCTGCGTTCTGGACTAGCTGAAGTCTCCGGGTGCACCTCAAGGGAAGCCCCATGTAGAGAGAGTTACAATAGTCCAGTCGGGATGTCACGAGCGCGTGAGTGACTGTGCGAAGGGCGTCCCGATCCAATAGGGGGCGCAATTGGCGAACCAGGCGAACCTGGTAAAACGCCCTCCTGGCCACGGCTGTCACCTGATCTTCCATGGACAGCCGGGTATCCAGGAGGACACCCAAATTGCACGCCCCATCCACAGGGGCAAGATGTTCACCCCCTATGGCCAGCGATGGAGTGAGCTGGTTGAATCGGGCAGCCGGAAACCACAGCCACTCGATCTTGGTCGGGTTGAGCCTGAGTCCGTTACTTCCCATCCAGATCCGCACGGCTTCCACGCACTGGCACATCACCGCTACGGCATCGTTGGGGTGGTTTGGGGTAGATATATACAACTGAGTGTCATCAGCGTATAGATGGTACTCTACCCCAAAACCACGGATGATCTCACCCAGCGGCTTCATGTATGTGTTAAACAGGAGGGGCGAGAGGACCGACCCCTGAGGCACCCCACATGTGAGGGGTCTCGAGGTCGACCTCTGCCCCCCTGCCAACACAAATTGCGATCGGCCAGAGAGGTAGGAGGAGAACCACCGTAAAACGGTGCCTCCCACCCCCAACCCCCCCAGCCGATGCAATAGGATACCATGGTCGATGGTATCGAAAGCCGCCGAGAGGTCTAATAGGACCAGGATGGAGGAACAACCCCCATCTCTGGCCCTCCAGAGATCATCGACCAACGCGACCAATGCCGTCTCGGTGCTATGCCCGGGCCGAAAGCCGGACTGGCGCGGATCTAGATAGTCAACTTCCTCCAGGTGACGGGGAAACTGTTGTGCCACCACACTCTCAACAACCTTCGCCAGAAAGGGAAGGTTGGAGACTGGATGGTAGTTGTTTAAAAGAGCTGGATCCAAAGAGGGCTTCTTAAGGAGGGGCCTCACCATCGCTTCTTTTAGGGAAGCAGGCAAGGAACCCTCACTTAAGGATGCGGTGACAACCTCTTGGAGCCAGCCTCGTGTCACCTCCCAGGATGCCAGTACAAGCCAGGAGGGACACGGGTCCAATAAACATGTGGTGGCTCGTAGTTGCCCACGTAACCTGTCCATATCTTCGGAAGTAACGGAGTCAAACTCCTCCCAAACAAGATCTGTCTCGTGGCATCCCACTGGGCCATCAATGGGGGCTAACTTGTTCTGTATCTGAGCGGTTTTCTCCTGCAGAAAAATCACAAATTCCTCTGCTCTACCCTGTAGCGGGGCCTCCAGAAGTTGCCTCCAGAAGTTGTGAATGCTCCTACACTGCAAGTCTTTAAGAAGATGTTGGATAGCTATTTGTCTGAAACGGTATAGGGTTTCCTGCCTAGGCAGGGGATTGGATTAGAAGACCTCCAAGGTCCCTTCCAACTCTGCTATTGTATTGTATTGCATTGTCATTGCGTGCAGAAACTGTGCATGTGCCCACACACTTAATGCGCGTGCGACACCCCCCAACCCCCCAAGCACCCCTCCTCCCCACCGCACAATCACACACTCCCCTTTGTGCTCCCCCTATACGACCCAGAGACACTGCAGCGGTCGTAAATATGAATCTGCTGTCAAGCATCCGAATGTAAATCACACAAGCACAGGGATGCTACAAAGGTGATAAGTGTGAAAAACAGTGATAAGACATTTTTTTCAGTGCTGTTGTAACTTTGAATGGTTACTAAGTGAACTGTTGTAAGGCAAAGACTACATGTAGGACTAAGAGGTTGCAAAATTAGAAATATGAGATGCAGATTTTTTTTTTAAAAAAATGTCCCTTAAGCAAAGAGCTTTTAATCTGCATCTTACGTAGTCTTACAACATTCTCAGTGGTGGGATTCATATTTTTTAAACTACCGGTTCTCTGGGTGTGGCTTGGTGGGCATGACAGGGGGAAGGATACTGTAAAATCCCCATTCCCTCCCCACTCCAGGGGAAGGATACTGTAAAATCCCCATTCCCTCCCCACTCCAGGGGAAGGATACTGTAAAATCCCCATTCCCTCCCCACTCCAGGGGAAGGATACTGTAAAATCCCCATTCCCTCCCCACTCCAGGGGAAGGATACTGTAAAATCCCCATTCCCTCCCCACTCCAGGGGAAGGATACTGTAAAATCCCCATTCCCTCCCCACTCCAGGGGAAGGATACTGTAAAATCCCCATTCCCTCCCCACTCCAGGGGAAGGATACTGTAAAATCCCCATTCCCTCCCCACTCCAGGGGAAGGATACTGTAAAATCCCCATTCCCTCCCCACTCCAGGGGAAGGATACTGTAAAATCCCCATTCCCTCCCCACTCCAGGGGAAGGATACTGTAAAATCCCCATTCCCTCCCCACTCCAGGGGAAGGATACTGTAAAATCCCCATTCCCTCCCCACTCCAGGGGAAGGATACTGTAAAATCCCCATTCCCTCCCCACTCCAGGGGAAGGATACTGTAAAATCCTCATTCCCTCCCACTCCAGAGGAAGGATACTGCAAAATCTCCATTTCAGCTGGGACCTGGGAGGCAGAGAATAGATGCGGGCGAGGCCAGCCACAGGTGGTATTTGCCGGTTCTCTGAACTACTCAAAATTTCCTCTACCGGTTCTCCAGAACTGGTCCGAACCTGCTGAATATCACGTCTGCACATTCTTCAGAAATCCTGGTCTCAAAGATTCAATTCATACAATTGAACATCTTCTATGTTTAGAAAATATTGCTTGTAAGGAAATTCTATGGCTTTTTCTCTCAGAGTGAACGAACGGAAGAAAAAACAACCCCCAGACAAGGTCCCTGATGCACATCAAAGAGAATACAAAACTTTTGAAAGGGCAACACGATCCAAAGACTGGAATTAATTGCCTGACAAGGATACACAGTAGTATTTACAGTATTCAGGAAGGAGAGTTGAAAGAGAGAAAAAATAAAAATAAGGACAGGCTGCTGCCTCAATGAAAGGATCAGATTTGTTATCTACCAGCCTTCTGAAATGTAAGGGGGGAAATGGATTTTGCCATAGTAACCTTTGCATTCCAATAGAGGCATTTGGGTGAAGCTACATCACAGCAAATAATAAGACAGGACATTTATAAATAATATATTCACCTCTCTCTCGCTCTCAAAACCTCTTAACCACCCTTTATTTATCTTCCATTTTTTCCCCCTTCCTCTCAAGCTTTGGACGTCTCAGCTTAATAAAAAATGGATTTAAGGCCATTTATTCAACAGATCAGTTTGAAGTTACAGTATGTCCTACTTACTTTACTTTACTTTATTCATACTTTTATACCGCCCTCTCTCCCAAATGGGACGCAGGGCGGTGCACAGGAATAAAAATAAAATATAAATATACAGATGGAAGTGTAGTCTTATATTCCGTTGGACATTTAGGGGTTCTAAAAACTTTAGTCCGAAATCATTGCAAACTTACAAGGGAATAAATTACATTACGTTAGGGATTTCTCCAACCTTGGCAACTTTTAAGGACTGTGGACTGCAGCTCTCAGAATTCTATGCTGGCTGGGCAACTTAGAACTGAGGAGGAATTTCCTGACAGTTAGAACAATTAACCAGGGGAACAGAAGTTGCCTCCAGAAGTTGTGAATGCCCAACACTGCAAGTCTTTAAGAAGATGTTGGATAGCTATTTGTCTGGAACGGTATAGGGCTTCCTGCCTAGGCAGGGGGTTGGACTAGATGACCTCCAAGGTCCCTTCCAACTCTGCTATTGTATTGTATTGTACATCTGAACTTCTAGAGCGATTTGGGAGAATCTACAGGAGCTGCAGTTGAGAGAGGATAATCCTTTGCAGTTGTGATCGGCAGGAGATTTCCATTAGACCTCATGCTGTAATTGCTGATTGCTGTTTGCTTGAGGTCTGACTAAAGAATGTGTACGTATAAATTCTTTGTAGCTAAAACCACTATTTAAATACAAACCTCTGTTTGTTTCCATTTGCTCACATAGTCAGACTGTGGGCCCTCCGACAGATCTGATCTTCTAGTGCGATTTGGAAGAATCTAAAGGAGCTGCAGTTTGCAGTTGTGATTGGCAGGAGATTTCCATTAGACTTCACCTGCAAATATCTGAAAATATTCAGCAGCTTGTAACAATAACGATGGCTTCCATCCAGCCTCTTAGCGGCCACTTGCAAGCTTCTCCCCGAGTCATTTTTAACAATTTATTGAAGGGGAAAAATGACTTAGGCTCACGAATCGTGGCAAATGGGTTACGTTGACTTTAACACACAGCAGCCAATTTATCTCTCTGAATTTTTCAGAAGAGGGTTCTTTTTTCTTTTCTTCACGCTAACTACTCATTGATGCACTGGATAGGTGGTAACCTTTTTTTCTCTCCCTCTGATAAAGAATGTGCCGATGTAATATTTTGCAGGCTGCTAAGCTTCCAATAGCCCATGACAGTTTCAATGTACCGATTTGGAACATATCACTCAAGTCAAAAGGTGTCAAAAGGTGGGGAAATATTTTTTCTTTTTTTACATGGACTATTTTTTTTCTTTTTTTTTTACGTAGACTAACAAACCAATGTGTGTGTTGGTACAAACTTGGTGTAATATTATTACTCCACTCAAAATGGTTTCAGGCAATTATGGAAGGCACCCGAAGAAGCAATGGATGAAAACTAATCAATACAATACAATACAATACAATACAATACAATACAATACAATACAATACAATACAATACAATACAATACAATACAATACAATACAATACAATAGCAGAGTTGGAAGGGACCTTTTAGGTCTTCTAGTCCAACCCCCTGCATGGGCAGGAACCTTATACCATTTCAGACAAATGGCTATCCAACATCTTCTTAAAGACTTCCAGGGTTGGGGCATTCACAACTTCTGGAGGCAACTTCTGTTCCACTGGTTAATTGTTCTAACTGTCAGGAAATTTCTCCTTAGTTCTAAGTTGCTTCTCTCCTTGATTAGTTTCCACCCATTGCTTCTTGTCCTGCCCCCAGGTGCCTTGGAGAATAGTTTGACTCCCTCTTCTTTGTGGCACCCTCTGAGATATCGGAATCAAGGAGAGAACCAAGCTAGAATTTAAGGAGGACTTTTCTGACAGTGAGAACAATTAACCAGTGGAACAACTTGCTTTCAGGAGTTGTGGGTGGTCCATCCCCAAAGGTTTTTAAGAAGAGGCTGCACAATCGTTTGTCTGAAATGGTATAAGGCAGGGGTCACCAGCTGAGAAAATTTTGGTGGTCCACAGAAAAACTATTTGAATTTTTAATATTGCACTAAATCCGGGGTCCTCAAACTCTGCCCCTTGGGCCAGATATGTGCAATGAACGCTTGTGTTGCTGGAGAGAGTCTCCCCCTTCGGGGCCTTTTTGTGTGGGTTGGAGGGGGGCAGAAATTCTGACTTGGGGTCTGCTTCAGCCTCCTGGTGTGGGGCTTTGGGCGAAGGCTGGAGGGAAGCACCGCTGGTGGCAAAGAGCCAGAGGGCCTCGTTCCAGTAGGACTGCCTCATGGCCTGGAACTGGCTGACCACCTCAGCCCTCTGAGCCTCCAGGCGCCAGTATCTGACCTTGCACTCCCACAAGTCTTCCCTCTGCTTGGAAAGCCTATGCTCCTAGTCCTCAGTGAGGTGCTTCTGCTGAGCCTCCTTCTCGGTCAGCTCCAATTTGAACTGAGCTCTTTGGCCAACTCTTTCTCATGGTGGCTGCTTAACTCTAACAACTGCTTCCTGTTGGGGCCCTAAGGAGCCCAGACAGTCAGGCGAGGAGTGGGTGGGAGGGGAGGGGCGAGGAGAGGCTGGCGAGGCACCCCTCGACGTGAGTGACATCGAGTTGGCCACACCCACCCAGCCACATGTCCACCTAGCCACGCCCACCCAGCCAGTCATTAGACAGATCATATTAGTGGTCCGTGGGATTTAAAATTAGGAATTTAGTGGTCCCCGAGGTCCCAAAGGTTGGGGTAAACTAGATGTTGGCTAGTTGGGTAATGAAAACATCTGCAAGAAAACAGCCAACCTCATAGACCAGGGATGTCCAAACTTGGGAACTTTAAGACTTGTGGACTTCAACTCCCAGAATTCCCCAGCCAGCATAGCTGGCTGGGGAATTCTGGGAGTTGAAGTCCACAAGTCTTAAAGATCCCAAGTTTGGACATCCCTGTTATAGACCATCAAGGACTCTTCCTATCTCATCTTTCTTAGATTATAAACTCCTTAGGATCAAAAATGTATACCCCTTGCTCATTATCTCTCCATTATGTGCCACGGGAACTAAGGATGACTTCTAAAGGAGAAGAAGAGAAAATTAAAAGCGTTTATTGATTGAAGCAGAAAGAATGAATTTCTTATAGAGAACAGCGTGTTCTCCAGATAGAGGGAGTGGCCGTTAGACAAAGGCTGGGATTCACTTCTCAGTTAAGAGGAAGGATCCCTTCGCGCTGCAAATGTGCCACACAACTGGCCAGAAGAAGACCTTGAAGTAAAACTGGAAAAGTCACAGAAGCTTGCAGTTAGCAGTTTGTAGTTAGCAAACTCTCTTTCAAGTTGACACCAATTAGGATCATATGTTAAATTCAGGGGTGAAATTCAGCAGCTTCCGACAGGTTCTGGAGAAGCGGTAGCGGAAATTTTGAGTAGTTCGGAGAACCGGCAAATACCAGCTCTGGCTGGCCCCAGAGTGGGGAGGGAATGGAGATTTTGCAGTATCCTTTCCCCAGGAGTGGGGTGGGAATAGGGATTTTGCAGTATCCTTTCCCCAGGAGTGAGGAGGGAATGGAGATTTTGCAGTATCCTTTCCCCAGGAGTGGGGAGAGAATGGAGATTTTGCAGTAACCTTTCCCTGGAGTGAGGAGGGAATGGGGATTTTGCAGTACCCTTCCCCTGGAGTGTGGGTTGGGAATGGAAATTTTGCAGTATCCTTTCCCCAGGAGTGGGGTGGGAATGGACATTTTGCAGTATCCTTTCCCCAGGAGCGGGGAGGGAATGGGGATTTTGCAGTATCCTTTCCCCAGGAGTGAGGAGGGAATGGAGATTTTGCAGTATCCTTTCCCCAGGAGTGGGGAGGGAATGGGGATTTTGCAGTACCCTTCCCCTGGAGTGGGGAGGGAATTGAGATTTTGCAGTATCCTTTCCCCTGTAGTGGGTTGGAATGGGGATTTTGCAGTACCCTTCCCCTGGAGTGGGGTGGGAATGGACATTTTGCAGTATCCTTTCCCCAGGAGTGAGGAGGGAATGGGAATTTTGCAGTACCCATCCCCTGGAGTGGGAAGGGAATGGAGATTTTGCAGTATCCTTCTCTTCGAGTGGGGAGGGAATGGAGATTTTGCAGTAACCTTTCCCTGGAGTGGGGTGGGAATGGAAATTTTACAGTATCCTTTCCCCAGGAGAGGGGAGGGAATAGGGATTTTGCAGTATTCTTCCCCTGCCCTGCCCACCAAGTCATGCCCACAGAACCGGTTGAGCAGGGGGTTGGATTAGAGGACCTCCAACGTCCCTTCCAGCTCTATTCTGAATTTTAAATTTGATATTACCGTGTTTACCTGAAAATAAGACAGGCTCTTATTTTCTTTTTACCCCCAAAATAAACTCTTGGACTGATTTTCAGGGAGGTCTTAGTATTTTCGAGGTGCAGGAAACAGCGAGCATGATCACTTCATGGCTGCTCTTGTGTTGCAATATTTTTTGGGCAGGGCTTATTTTCAGGGAAGGGCTTATTTTAGCGCATGCGCTCAAAAGCGTGATTGGGCTTATTATCCAGGGAGGTCTTATTTTCAGGGAAACAGGGTATTGAGATCTCTCTCTGCTTAGTGATTTAAGATTAATTAAGACAGGTTCCATCTTGACACCTCCTGTGACCGCTGAGATTTAATTCTACCCAAATCTCTGTGGCACATATTGGCTGCAAAAGAAGCAGCCATCGATCGTGTTTTTATTTGGAAGAGAGCATTTTGTTTCGAAAAAGGTATCTTTGATTGTCTTGATTAAACAGTCAAATTGCATGAACATTATGCTGCTCGCCTCAGGAGGAGGTAAATGTTTCTAAGTATTCCGATTAAACTCTCTTGAGGTTCTTGTGAACACCCTGCATGCTTTCTTGCAAAGAAAAAAGCAAAAGAAAGCACCCAGCATTATGACTGCTTATAAAATGCTGTTTTGTTAATACTTCCTCATTTTTTTTCTCAATCCAGAGCCAATAACTTACTTTGGGGCAGAGTAGAAAAATGCACTGAAGGCTGTAATTATTATTATTTGGTTTCCTCCACTGCTGAACGGGACCGGAATTAGAAGTCCTCCAATGCATAATGGGAAATTGAAACAATATGCATGATTTCCACTGAAGAAGAAAAATAATGGTATGCATAACATCGCCCTTTTGTAGAATTGCTGGAAGGGTTTCACCCCTAGTGGGAAGAGCTTTTAAACATCTCCACACTGCTTATCATTCCGAGTCAATTGTTGGGTTTTATAGCACTGCATGAATGAGATGGTGCTTCTGCCTTCCATTTACACAGTGTCTCATGAAGATGAGCATCCTTCTCCAGAAATACACTGTGGACCAGGGGTGTCAAACTCAAGGCCAGATCTGGCCCACGGGGTACTTAGATCTTGTTCTGACCTAGGCTTCCCCAAAAAGCATAAGGCAAAAACCTGGTCCCGACAAAACCCCTTTTATTAAACAAATGTGAATTCCTCTCATTCACATCCAGCCAAGGCCTGGCAAACAGTCTTTCAAAGGAATATTTATGATCACAGACCTTATCTATAGTATCTTTGAAAGCAGCCATGTACATATTTTCCAAATGAGGTGCTGTGCAAGGAAAAACTGGGCACAGAGTGTCTGAGATTCACGGACAGATCTTCATACAAGTTAAAAATATTCTGTCTCTTCTTTATCCTTTATCTTTAGTGTTAACTTATCCATTTCTGCACAATCTAATTTTTTTTTATTTTCCTCTGAAGGAGTTTCCTCATTTTTCCAATATTGTGTCAACATAATTCTTGCTGCCGTCAAAACATGTAGTATTAAATATACATTCCCTGTATTATATTTTTCTGGCAAAATACTTAACAAAAAGTTTTATGGGATGATAGGGAGAGTTCATTATGGTTAGATTGGGGGTGGGGTGGGGGGTTACCTATATCAATTATTTCATTTACCAGATATTCCCTTTTTCTGGCATGTAATACTGGTGTGACTTTATTCCCACGACAATCTTGCGTGATCTTTAAGCTGAGATTGGTCGGTGGTTGCAAAAACTGTAACTCACATAATAATAATAATAATAATAATAATAATAATAATAATAATAATAATAATAATAATAATAATAATAATAATAATAATAATAAATTCGAATTTATTAACCGCTCCCTCTCCCCACAGGGACCCGGGGCGGTGCACAGGAGGAACTAAAAACAATATAAACAATAAATACAAAAATACATACTTTAAAACACAATTAAACAATATTATCCCGTGCTAAAAATAATTAAAAACCCATTAAAATACATTGGAAATCTATAGACAGAGAGACTATCCAAGGCCGGCCAGTCGAAAGAAATGGGTCTTCAATTTCGTACGGAAGGAGCGGAGGTCAGTGGTCGTTCTGATATCGGGGGGAAGGTCGTTCCAGAGGGCCGGGCCCGCCACAGAGAGAGCCCTTCCCCTGGGCGTCGCCCGCTGACAAAGTCTAGTGGACGGCACCCGGAGAAGTCCCTCTCTGTGGGAGCGAATCGGCCGTGAGGATGTACAGAAATCAGAGTTTGAATATTCCTGGTTTGACTTTTCTAAATCAGCATTCTGATTGCTGGACTGATGTTTGGACCTGTCTGTTTTTAAAACTCTGAGTTCAAATTCTCAGTCAGCCATGAGGTGGTTTCCTTGTCGACTAATGTTTCTTGCATAGCCAGTAAATGGATAAAAATGGAAGGGAATGATGCATGATGGATCAAGGAAATACGCTATATTGCCAAAAGTCTTAGCTCACCTGCCTTTCCTCGCATATGAACTTACAGTAAGTGAGACACCCCATTCCTAATCCATAGGGTTCAATAGGACGTCGGTCCACTGCGCACTGTTCTTGAGCTAATCTGAAGGCCACATGAAGTTTGGAGGTCTGTAGCGATGGACCCTGCAGAATGTTGGCGACCTCTTCGCACTAGGCGCCTCAGCATCTGCTGACCCCCGCTCCGTCCGTTTACGTGGCCTACCCCTTCGTGGTTGAGTTGCTGTCGTTCCCAAACACTTCCACGTTCTTATAATACAGCTGACAGTTGATGGTGGAATATTTAGGAGCAAGGAAATTTCATGACTGGATTTGTTGCACAGGTGGCATCCTATCCCAGTTCCACGCTGAGCTCCTGAGAGTGACCCTTTCTTTCACCAACGTTTGCCACAACAGTCTGCATGCCTAGGTCCTTGATTTGATACACCTGTGGCCATGCAAGTGATTGGAACACCTGATTGATTATTTGGATGGGTGAGCACATACTTTTGGCAATATAGTGTATGTTGTAGGAAGTTAAGCACCCATCCCTCTCCTGGAAAAATGAAATATTTTAGGAAATATTAAAAGGGCCAAATTTCCCCCCTAAAAGGGAAGCAGAAACTCACACACACACATATACACACACACACCTTTGTCAATGGGCCATTAAGGCCTGGGCCAGTCTATTCTACATAACAAAGTTCTACCTCCTTCAGGCAGAGCCATAATAGGGATCCCAAAGCCCTTCCATTACATCATCACCCAGAAAGAGTCAACCAAGCCTGGGACTCAAGACAGCCTACGGAGTTGTCCCTGCATGGCCCCATGGGAGTCTGACAACCAATCAGAATACAAGCTCAAATTCGAAAGCCCAGAGAGGGCATAAAACCCAGGGACTATCAGCATCTCTGCCCCCTTTTTTTTACTTTTGCCCAGGACCTCAAACCATGTGGCCCTGCCCACCATCAATAAACCTTCTTTCTAAGAAACTTTCAAGAATCCAGTGTCTTTTGCCCCACTTGGAACTGAACCCAGAAAGATATTTTTTCCAACAAGCTCTCTACATGGGGCTTCCCTTGAGGTGCACCTGGAGGCTTCAGTTAGTGCAGAATGCGGCCGCGCGGGGGATTTTGGGAGTCTCTAGATACTCCCATATAACACCTCTCGTGTGCGAGCTGCACTGGCTGCCTGTGGCTTTCCGGGTGCGTTTCAAGGTCTTAGTGACCATCTTTAAAGCGCTCCATGGCATCGGACCTGGCTACTTGCAGGACCGCCTCCTGCCACATACCTCCATCCGACCTGTCCGCTCCCACAGGGAGGGCCTCCTTAGGGTGCTGTCCGCCGGACAATGCCGGCTGGCGACTCCCAGGGGAAGAGCCTTCTCTGTGGCAGGCCCCACCCTCTGGAACGACTTGCCCCCAGACCTCCGTACAATCACGGACCTTCGCCTCTTCCGTCGAGCACTTAAAACACACTTCTTCCATGTGGCCGGCCTGACATAGTTATGTTTAGTATTGAATTTTTAGCTGGGTTTTTAAATTAAGCTTTAGCACGGGTCAAATTCATTTAATTTGATTTTAAACTTACTTGTCTGTTTATTTATATTTTATTTTTATTCCTGTGCACCGCCCTGCGTCCCATTTGGGAGAGAGGGCGGTATAAAAGTATGAATAAAGTAAAGATTCAATCAACGGTTAAAATACGCCGTATCTTTCCTTGTTTCCCCCTCTCCCTGACATATTTGTTTTCTTCAGAAGCGGGAAGGTTAATCTCTCCCTGAAAATGTTGAATTCTGTGCACTCGTAGGCGCCACTAGTCATGTATAATAAACATCTCTTATTCAAGAGCGGCATCAAATGTAAGACAAAGGGGAGAATGCAGATGAATTGAGGCTACTCACATCTTGGCAGAGCCAGATGTAAGCAAGAATGAGACAAGCGGCGGTCAGAATATAAAAGAGCTAAACGAGTCCAGTTTCCAATTTGCCATGAAAAAGGTTCAAGAAATAGTTATTTTTCTTCTTCTTGAGTTTCCAGTGTTTACTTCAAGATGTGCGGACTTCAACTCCCAGAATCCCTCAGCTAGCCAGCCAACCAATGTCAGCCTACTCCCTAGCTAGGGAGTTCTGGGAGTTAAAGGCCACACACCTTAACGTTGCCAAGATAGAGAAACACGGGTGTGATCATCTATAGCAGGGATGGCTAACCTTTTTGGGTCATCGTGTGCGTGCGTGTGTGCACCCGTAATGCAATGCGTGTGTGACCACCCCACCTGCGCTCCTCCTCCCCACGCATGCACATGTGACCCCCCACCCGTGTCCTGTTTTGGGTCTAGTAGGCCTCCCTGCAGACTCCTGGGACCAAAAAAATGGCCCGCAGTGGGGAGGGCGCCACACTCACCCCGCCTCCACTCATGAGCGCACGACCCCCTCCCACATGTGCCCTGTCTCTCACGCGTGCACAATAGAGACCCAAAAATCAGCTGGTCGGTGGGAGGCATGCGCACATGTGCGGTGAAGCTGAGCTGAGTCGGGCATTCATGCCATAGCTTCGCCATCAAGGATCTATAGAGATAGATGGATGGATGAATGGATGGATGGATGGATAGATGATAGATAGATAGATAGATAGATAGATAGATAGATAGAGATAGATAGAGATAGATAGAGATAGATAGATAGATAGATAGATAGATAGATAGATAGATAGATAGATAGATAGATAGATAGAGATAGAGATAGAGATAGAGATAGATAGATAGATAGATAGATAGAGATAGATAGATAGAGATAGATAGAGATAGATAGATAGATAGATAGAGATAGATAGATAGATAGATAGAGATAGAAAGAGATAGATAGAGATAGAGATAGATAGATAGATAGAGACAGAGATAGATAGATAGATAGAGATAGATAGAGATAGCTAGATAGAGACAGATAGATAGATAGATAGATAGATAGATAGATAGATATAGAGATAGATAGATAGATAGATAGATAGATAGATAGATAGAGAGAGAGAGAGAGAGAGAGAGAGAGAGAGAGAGAGAGAGATCAGGGGTAGTCAACTTTTTTATACCTACCGCCCACTTTTGTATCTCTGTTAGTTTTAAAAGTTTCTAACCGCCCACCGGTTCCACAGTAATGGTAATTTATAAAGTAGGGAAGTCAATGAAATTTTAAAAAGGAAAGTGCTTCAGTATCGGACAAAACCCCTACCGCCCACCATGAAAGCTGGAACACCCACTAGTGGGCGGTAGGGACCAGGTTGACTACCACTGATCTAGAGTAAGAGTAAGAATTGATTATCGCTCTCGAGTGCCTCACTGTGATTTCAAAACTTGTCTGGGTTAAGTTTCAAAATGGCTTTCTCGAAACAAAACACAGCTACTGTGTAGACTGATGTATTTTGAAAGAAATGGTTGTACTTATGAGCAAAATGATTTCATTATAAATAGATACATTTTAATTTTCATGCGCATATCGCAATTTGTTTAATTCAGTTGTTTCTATCCCCTCTTTGGCTAGGCTGGAAGCAATTAAACAGGCCCACAACAATCCAGGAGCTTCCAATAAGGTAGTTTTGCAAAAAACAAAGAAGAAGAAAATTGTTCTGAAAAAGCTAATTAGCTATTAGGAAAGCATTCCAGCTGTGTATCAAATGCCAACTATAGTTATACAATCAATGTTCAAATTTATGTACTTTTTCCCCCTTTCCATCTGCTGTAAAGGTCTAAAATTGATTCTCTTTTGATTTTTTATTTTATTTTATTTTATTCGTATTTATACCCCGCTCTTCTCCAAAAAGAACTGGCGTTCTACCAGGTTCGCCTGGTTCGCCAGTTGCGCCCCCTATTGGATCGGGACGCCCTTCGCACAGTCACTCATGCTCTCGTGACATCCCGAGAGTTATTGTAACTCTCTCTACATGGGGCTCCCCTTGAGGTGCACCCGGAGACTTCAGCTAGTCCAGAATGCAGCCAGAATGCAGCCGCGCGAGCAATTATGGGAACCTCAAGGTTTACCCATGCAACACCGCTCTTGCGCGAGCTGCACTGGCTCCCTGTCGTCTTCCGGGTGCGCTTCAAGGTTCTAGTTATCATCTTTAAAGCGCTCCATGGCTCGGGACCTAGCTATTTGCGGGATCGGATCCTGCCTCATACATCCACACGGCCTATTCGCTCACACAGAGAGGGACTTCTCCGGGTGCCGTCCACTAGACTTTGTCAGCGGGCGACGCCCAGGGGAAGGGCTCTCTCTGTGGCGGGCCCAGCCCTCTGGAACGACCTTCCCCCCGACATTAGAACAACCACGGACCTCCGCTCCTTCCGTCTAAAACTAAAAACATATTTGTTCTGCTTGGCCGGCCTAGGGTAGTCTCCCTTCTATGGGGTTGTTAATAATTTTAGATGGGGATTCTAGTAATTTTTAACTGGGATTTTTAGCGCAGGGATATTATTTAATTCGTTTTTATTATGTGTGTATATTTATTGTTTTATTTGCCCTGTGCACCGCTCCGAGTCCCTTCGGGGAGAGGGAGCGGTCAACAAATTAAATTTATTATTATTATTATTATTAAAAAGGACCCAGGACGGCGCACAGAAAATTAAAACATACAAATATAGACAAAAATATAAAATTTAAAAAACTATTAAATTTCCCCTGTGCTAAAATCAATTTAAAATCCCCAAATTTAAAACTGTCTAATAATAGTCCCAACGGAGGTTACGCTAGGCCGGCTTGATGGAAGAGGTATGTCTTTAGACATTGGCGGAAGAGGCGGAGGTCAGAGATAGTTCGTAATTCCGGGGGCAGGTCGTTCCAAAGGGCAGGGCCCGCCACAGAAAAGGCCCTTCCCCTGGGTGCGCCAACCGGCATTGCCCGGCCGACGGCACCCTGAGAAGGCCCTCTCTGTGGGAGCGGATCGGACGAAGGGATGTAGATTAAGAGTTTTAATCTGTTCTTGGTTTGGTAATGGCTTGGTTTAAAACCAGATAGTTAACCAACACCCCAGATGATAGGCTCAAGACCCAGATGGATCTTGACAGACTTGAATACCGGGCCTTATCCAGGGGTGGGTTCCGGCCGGCTCTACTGCCGGTTCGCGCATGCGTGCACTGGAGGTGTGCTGTAAGCCCATGTTTAATTCAATTAAAACTGTTCTGCGCATGCACAGAACTCAAAAACAAGATGGCGCCGCCGATGGCAGTGACTGGGAAACCGGTTTGGGGCGGGGGACATGGCAGGCCTGGATCGCTACCGGTTCCAGCGACCCAGGCTGCTATACCACTGCTGGTTCGGCCAAACCAGTAGGAACTATCTAAAAAATAGAAATTCAATGTAGAGAAAAGTAAAGTCATGTGCGTCAGGGGTGCCTGTGAAGGTCCAAGCGCTCTGCCAGCGAAATTGGGCTCCTGAGCTTTGTTTTCAGCTGCGATGGCCTCCTGCCACCCCATGCCAACGAAAACGGAGCTCGGAAGGTCTGCATGTGACCCTCCCGAGCTCCATTTTCCCTGGCAGAGGCACCGCAGACCTGTCCCCCACTGTTTCCAAGGAGGTTACTTGCGCCAGATCGAAGCGCACCACATGCTTAGTTTGACACCCCTGCTATAAATTGATGGCAACGTGTGCTTCTTCACAAGCTGTCATGTAGACCACCGAGGGTGTCTTCGCTTGTTAGCTAACGAAAGCATCATGTTCCCAGATCTGGCACCTGATCTTGTGTCATATCCAGAAAGAAATTTGTTGGTGATACGATGGAGCATGAATTAAAGTAAAGGTAAAGGTTCCCCTCGCACCTAGGTGCTAATCCTTCCCGACTCTAGGGGGCGGTGCTCATCTTTGCTTCAAAGCCGAAGAGCCAGCGCTGTACGAAGACGTCCCCGGGGTCATGTGGCTGGCATGACTCAATGCCGAAGGCGCATCGAATGCTCTTTCCATTCCACCAAAGGTGGTCCCTATTTTTCTACTTGCCTTTTTCACATGCTTTCAAACTGCTAGGTTGGCAGAAGCTGGGACAAGTCACGGGAGCTCACTCCGTTATGCGGCGCTAGGGATTTCAAGCCGCCAAACAGCCGATCTTTCTGATCGACAAGCTCAGCATCTTGGCCACTGAGCCATGCTCAGTATGAATTAGAGGGAAGCCAATGGGGGATGGGAAGCTTGCCCTGTGGTGGGTTCCTACCGGTTCGGACCGGTTCGGCTGAAGTCGTAGTAGCTTTGGCGGCCTGGGTTGCTGGAACCGACAGCGGCGAAGGATGGGCACGCCCCCGAACCGGTTCTCCCAGTGACACCATAGGCATTGCCATCTTGTTTTTTGGCTTCCACAATTTTAGTTGTACCTGCGCACGCACGAAAAGCGGGCGTGCATGAAGCGCCCCTGAGCGAACCGACAGTAGGCTCTGCCGGAACCCACCCCTGGTCTTGCCGCCAAGGCTTTGCGCTAAGAAATAATTGCCAACAAACCGGCTGTGCGGCACTAAACTTTTATTTCTAAATTTAGCTCAGATCGCTTCATCATTTTTGCATGGCCCATTTTAACTGGGACGTGTGTTTCTGCTGGGGGGTTTAAATATTCAGTTCCCTCTTATGCTTTTGCAGCTAACTATTTCCCCCACCCCCTCTTGGAAACTGTGATATGGTTCCTGCAGAAGAGCTCTGCCCTAGCTTAAGTCCTAGAGCGGAAGGAGCCCAGAGGGTCTGCTGCTTTGCTATTTCCAGAAACTCTTGACAGACCCGCTTCTTGCAATTGGACCTTAACCTGCCAGAGGCGGTCAGAAATAATGAACCACAAATAATCAGCCAACCAGGGTGTCCTTTTTCCTTTTGGGGGGGAAAAATGGCACTCCATTTGGAAGGGAGGAGAAGTAGAGATGCCCAAGGAAAGTAACCGCTCAACATAGAGAGAAATATCTGGGTTTTTTTCCATCGCATTCGCTGGTTTGGATTTGGATTTATTAGATTTATATGCCGCCCTTCTCCCAAAAGGACTCAGGGCGGCATACAACATAAGAAACACATAGTACAAAAGTTAAAAAAAAGATTAAATAAAGAATCTAATAAGCAATACATTAACAATTTACACATTAGATTTAAAATAAATTAAATTAGCAATTAAAATAAATAAGTTATTTTGTTCCGGCCAGGCCGGCTTGCTGAAAAAGCCAGCTTTTTAGGGCGTGCCGGAAGGATGGGAGGTCCGGAATTATGCAAAGCTCCGGGGGCAGCTCATTCCAAAGGGAAGGCGCTCCCACAGAGAAGGCTCTCCCCCTGGGGGTCGCCAGCCGACATTGCCTGGCCGACGACACCCTGAGGAGGCCAACTCTGTGGGATCATACTGGACGGTGGGAGGCTACCGGTGGCAGTATGTGGTCTCGCATGTACCCTGGGCCTACGAGAGCTTCCTTTTTCTTCATCATTGAGAACTTACAGAACTGTTTCTTGGTTGGATTTCCAGGACATTTGAGTAATGAACATGGGAACCCGCCTCACCATAATACCATAATGGCCATTTTAGTCCTGTAAGTAAATAAATATATAAGTAAATTGAGAACTATCATCATCATCATTTAATGACCCCATCATGCCTTGCAGGTAGAGTCTGGGCAACTGATTGGGGCTGAGTGTTTCCTAGCCAGATGCCCTCCCTGTCCCCAGTGTGGAGTTATATTCAGCAGAGATATTCTCATTGTGCCCAGAGGGAACTATCAGCTTCTACCTGGGATCGAACTCACAGCCTCCTGATTGTAAGGCAAGAGCTCCCTCTCTAGGCCACTGCACCACTTAGAACTCATCCTGACCCAAAAGTTTTTGTAAAGGCCTGTAGGATAGGGGCGAACCTTACATTGGGATGTAGGACCTACCACAGAGAGGAGACACTACTATAAGGCTAATAAAGTCTTACAAAGCTTTTTTTTTGGTGTGCTTTTGCTTTGTAGTAAGTCTTGGTGTGGTTGATCATCCCAATCCTGTTGCCAGATGCTAGTTTAGAAGATCAGAATAACAGAGTTGGAAGGAATCTTGGAGGTCTTCTACTCCAACCTCCTGCTTAAGCAGGAACTCCTACACCATTTCAGACACATGGCTATCCAATCTCTTCTTAAAAACCTACAGTGTTGGAGTGCCCACAACTTCTGGAGGCAAGTTGTTCCACTGATTAATTGTTCTGTCAGGAGATTTCTGCTTAGTTCTAGATTGCTTCTCTCTTTGATTAGTTTCCACCCATGGCTTCTGGTCCTGCCTTCAGGTGCTTTGAAGAATAGCTTGACTCCCTCTTCTTTGAGGCAGCTCCTCAAATATTGGAAGACTAGCTGGATACCCGTGTTTCATGACGAAACTATGTGATTGGGCTATGTAGCAGAAATTCGGTTTACAATCCATTGGCTCAGTGGTGGTTGGGGATTGAACCACATAAGGGAATATCGCTCCTGCCACCTTGAGTCCGGAAGCCATTCCATAGGTGGAAGGCGTAAACATTTTCATGAGTACTGACGTTTAGTACTATAAGGAGCTCCTGAGTGAAGGAATGGAACATCTGCCAGTTTGAATTGAGGTAATGGAATGTGAGGCAACTGGCAGTTGAAACAGATTTTTTTTCAGGTGGGGAGGGGGAGTAGAACTCCTTAGCATCAGAACTTGTTAATTACTATAGTATAAGAACTTGTTTACTTAGCATCAGAACTTGTTAATTACTATAGTATAAGAATTACTAATGATCTGATGGTCATTTTGAAAATTCCTTTATTAGCAAGCACCTAGAAGCCAAGAGGAACATATGTGCCGAATTTCAAGGTTTTACGGTTCTGGAGATTTTGTGATGAGTAAGTGGTAGTTGGCTTTTATATATATGGCTATCATTAGTCTTTCTTTTCCTTAAACTAGACATAAGAAAGCATCAGAATTCTTAGAAAACAAGTAAAAACTTATACGTAATAAGAAAGTTTCAATTTGAGGAACCCAAACCCCAAACCAATGTATTGGCAAGCTAGAAAAAGCTAACATTTTCAGCACTTCAGGATTATTAGATAATAGTAGTAGTAGTAGTAGTAGTAGTAGTAGTAGTAGTTAATACATAGTTAGTAACTGCACAAAAATTATTGTGCCCAGCTTGTTTAAAGTTTACTTAGTAACTCAGTGAATTTGTAGTTGAAAATAAAAGAAACGTTAAGTTAGAAAAGCTTAGGAGGAAAAATACTGGCAACAATATTTAATATTGTTTAATATTTAATATAATCTTATATTATTTGTTATGCATTTGTTTAAGGCAGGACAACATCACAACAGTTTTACAACAGGGAAAAAAATATCTAAGATAGATTGAAAACAAAACTGAAAGGAATTGGAGCATGAATGAAAGGGTTGCACTTTGCAGATTTTTCCTCCCTGTTGTAAAACTGTTGTTATGTTGTCCTGGCCTTAAACAAATGCATAACAAATAATATTGAAGCCCAGCGGATTTGTCTTTGGCAAACGTCCTGGATCGGGACACCGGACAGTGACTATTCTCAATCTCAACAACTTTTAGCTGTGTGGACTTCAACTCCCAGAATTCCTCAAGCAACATTCTGATTAGGGAATGAAATTGAAATGAAATGAAATTTATTATTTCTAGACCGCCCCCTCTCCCCATGGGGACTCGGGGCGGTGCACAGGTAGCATAAAAGCAATAAATAACAAACAACAATAAATATACCAACAAAATTTAAGAACCAATTAAATAAACCCTGTGCTAAAATCCCAATTAAACTAAAACCTATTCTATAAAATCCCAAGGCAAGGAGGCTATCCCAGGCCGGCCAGACGGAAAAAGTAAGTTTTTAATTTAAGACGGAAGGAGCGGAGGTCCGTAGTTGTCCTGATGTCGGGGGGAAGGTCGTTCCAGAGGGCCGGGCCCGCCACAGAGAGCGCCCTTCCCCTGGGTGTCGCCCGCTGACACAGTTTAGTGGACGGCACCCGGAGAAGCCCCTCTCTGTGGGAGCGAATCGGCCGTGAGGATGTATGATGCTGGGAGATGAAGACCACACAACCGAAAGTTGTTGAGGTTGAGAAAAACTGTCCCGTAGCAATACAAAGATAACATAAGACTATAGTTGGGGACTTCTGAACGACACTTGAGCTAACTATGGATGATATTAAAACCCAAATGTTTCGTTGATGTTTATTAAGAGTTTCATGTGCCAATGAAGGCAAATAGACATACATGTCCAGAGGCAATGTTGCAGGATGCAATCTGGGTCGGTCATCAGGATCAGAGGTTTAGTTTTCCGAGTTTTTGGATTTGTGTTTATTTATTTATTTGTTTATTCGATTTGTTAACCGCACCAATCTCCGTCGAGACGGACTCTGGGCGGTGCACAGGACATTAAAATTTACAATAAATAACAATATACAAAAGTTAAAAAGAAATTAAATAAAAAACCTGTGCTAAAATCCCATTAAAAACCTATCTAACTTGGCTGAGGCTCTATTGTTCTAAATTTCAAGTTCTACGCCAGTACAGCTTGCTGGAAAAGAAGTGTCTTAAGTGAGCGGCGGAAGAGGGGAAGGTCGGTGATGGTGTGGAGTTCGGGGGGGAGGTCGTTCCAGAGGGCGGGCCCCGCCACAGAAAAGGCCCTATTCCTGGGCGTCGCCAGCCGGCATTGACCGGCAGTCAGCGCCCTGAGAAGGCCCTCTCTGTGGGAGCGAATCGGTCGGTGGAAGGTATGTGGTGTTGGGTCCCTAACACAAGGGAATTTAAGGGAATTCCCTTAAACCTAAGGAAATTCCTCTCTATCAGAAGGTGACAGGTTCCCTGAAAACGGGGTTCATCATGAGTCGGAAAGCTCAGAAGACCAAACTTCTGGTCCTAGTGATTAATCCAGATTGGAATCTGCAGTTTTGTGTACACTTAAAAGAATAAGGGAGTCCTAGTGGACAACCATTTAAATAGGAGGCAGCCGTGTGCAGCAGCTGCTAAAAAAGCCAACACAGTTCTAGGCTGCATCACCAGAGGGATAGAATCAAGATCAGGTGAAGGGTTAATACCACTTTATAAGGCCTTGAGAAGGCCACACTTGGAATACGGCATCCAGTTTTGGTCGCCACGATGTAAAAAAAGATGTGGAGACTCTAGAAAGAGAGCAGGGAAGAGCAACAAAGATGATTAGGAGACTGGAGGCTCAAACATATGAAGAACGGTTGCAGGAACTGGGTAGGTCTAGTTTGATGAAAAGAAGGACTAGAGGAGACATGATAGCAGTCTTCCAATATCTCAGAGGGTGCCACAAAGAAGAGGGAGTCAAACTATTCTCCAAGGTACCTGAGGACAGGACAAGAAGCAATGGGTGGAAACTAATCAAGGAGAGAAGTAACCTAGAACTGAGGATAAATTTCCTGAAGTTAGAACAATTAACCAGTGGGACAGTTTGCCTCCACTGTTGTGAATGCCCCAACACTGGAGGTCTTTAAGAAGGATGTTGGATAGCCATTTGTCTGAAATGGTTTCCTGCCTAGGCAGGGGGTTGGACTAGAAGACCTCCAAGGTCCCTTCCAACTCTGCTATTGTATTGTATTGTAAAGGGGGATCTCAAGGACACTGCAACTACCAGTGTTCCGATATCTCAGGGGCTGCCACAAAGAAGAGGGAGTCAAGCTATTCTCCAAGGCACCTGAGGGTAGAACAAGAAGCAATGGGTGGAAACTAATTCAGGAGAGAAGCAACTTAGAACTAAGGAGGAATTTCCTGACAGTTAGAACAATTAATCAGTGGAACAACTTGCCTCTGGAAGTTGTGATTGCTCCAACACTGGAAGTTTTAAAGAAGATGTTGGATAACCATTTGTCTGAAGTGGTGTAGGGCTTTCCTGCATAAGCAGGGGTTTGGACTAGAAGACCTCCAAGGTCCCTTCCAATTCTGTCATTCTAAAATTCTAAATAATAACAGCTGATAATGGGATTTGACGTCAAGGAACAGCAATTACAAAGACTCTAACTTGCCAACATCTACAACTTCTTGCTGAGTTGAGTGAGTTGCCTCCAGAAAGCCCATGTTTTATTATTTTTAAAAGATCACATTGACAAGACAGTCTGATTTGAGAAACGTTCGGAAAACCGAGCTATTTCGATTCTCGGATCAGGAAAAAAACCTGTTGCGGGCAGACCCAGAGCTTTTGATGATTCTGTCCCTAAACTCTTTCCAATAAAAGTCAGCAGCTGCTCCAATATTAAATAGCTGTGATAGGATAACAATGTAGGCAACTGGCTGTTATTAAACACGATTTGTTTTCTCATCCCATTTAACCCAGCACAATCGATGGCGGACTAAAAATAACCTCTTTAGGACTGGCAAGGTTTTGACAAAATCCCATTTCTCCGTTCTCCTGACCGTCTCTGCTATTCCCTCTTTTCAGGCCCTTTTCATCTCTGACCCCCCAAAAAAGCTAACTCAAAAAGCCATCGGAGATATGCTGTTCTACCTAATTTGTTGTTAGCTGCTAGGAAGAGTGGCCAGGAAAAACAATCTTACAGTGGACAGCTCGAGGGTGTGTAGATGCATATTTTCTTTCTTTTGGGGGGGGCTTAAATGAAGCTTCAGAAATCCAGAAGAAAAACTTCATGTTCCTGATGATGGAACTTGATCTATTATTGATACGTTCCATTGACACAAGAACTTTGGGCTCGTCTTCGTGGCCTATTTTATTTTATTTTTTTGCTGAAAAAAGGAAAGAACATCTCAATCGACAGCTGGGAGCGGAGATAATAGACTAATCTTCCTTACTCTACATGGTGGTTTTCAAATCATGGTTTCCAGATCATGCTTTTCCATTACTTTCTAGGCCCGGGATGGCAAACCTGTGGCATGTGGTGCCCTCTCAGCTAGGCGCATGCAAGAGACACGTGCAGTTATGCAGGGGGAAGGGTCCCTTCCAACTCTGTTAATCTGTTAGTATTTGGGGAATCCAGTGACGTTTATGCAATATTGACTGGAGTTGATTAGAGCTGAGGTGGCTCAGTGGTTAGAGTGCAGTACTTCAGGTTCCTTCTGCTGGCTGCTAGCTGCAGTTCGGCATTTCAAATCTCATCGGCTCAAGGTTGACTCAGCCTTCCATCTTTCCGAGGTGGGTAAAACGAGGACCCAGATTGTTGGGGGCAAGAGGCTGACTGTAAACCGCTTAGGGAAGTGGAAACTATTCTCCAAGCCACCTGGGGGGCAGGACAAGAAGCAATGGGTGGAAACTAATCAAGGAGAGAAGCAACTTAGAACTAAGGAGAAATTTCCTGACAGAGAGAACAATTAACCAGTGGAACAGAAGTTGCCTCCAGAAGTTGTGAATGCCCCAACCCTGGAAGTCTTTAAGAAGATGTTGGCTAGCCATTTGTCTGAAATGGTATAAGCTTCCTGCCTAGGCAGGGGGTTGGACTAGAAGACCTACAAGGTCCCTTCCAACTCTACTATTGTATTGTATTGTATATAAGTCTAAGTGCTATTGGTATTGCCATGTGTTGCCCTTCCTTCCTTCCTTCCTTCCTTCCTTCCTTCCTTCCTTCCTTCCTTCCTTCCTTCCTTCCTTTCCTTCCTTCTTTCCTTCCTTCCTTCCTTCCCGTTAGAATGCAGTATTGCAGGCCTACTCTGCCCACAGCCAGCAATTCAATCCTGACCGGTTCAAGATTGACTTAGCCTTCCATCCTTCCGAGGTGGGTAAAACGAGGACCCAGATTGTTGGGGGCAAGAGGCTGGCTCCATAAACTGCTTAAAGAGGGCTGTAAAAGCACTGTGAAGCGGTATATAAGTCTAAGTGCTACTGCTATTAACGTTCTGATGATTTAGATAACTGAAAGCTTTTAAAAATGAAGAGGAAAAAAAGGGTTTTACATCTATATGGATTAGCTCCAGAGATTTACAGTGGCTTCTATTCTTTCACCTGTCAGTATTTTATAACCAGCTGGTCTCCTGGATTTGAAGATGCAGAGTGAAAGAAGACTAAGAGACTATTTCTAAAACAGAAACGGGGGTGAATGTCAGGGTTGTCTTAACGCATGGGCCTGATGGGCACTCGCCCATGGGCTGCAGGAGCATCGGGGCCCCATACTAATCTGTGTATGTTAACCCTTCAATGCTCCTTGTATCCTATAAACACAGCAACGTATTTATTACATTATACTGCATTTTTAAATTAATACTAACGTGCAAATATAAGGTGAAAGTAAAGGTTCCCCTCGCACATATGTGCTAGTCATTCCCGACTCTAGGTGGCAGTGCTGATCTCCATTTCAAAGCTGAAGAGCCAGTGCTGTCCAAAGACGTCTCCACGGTCATGTGGCCAACGTTGAAGGCGCATGGAACACTGTTCCCTTTCCATCAAAGGTGGTTCCTATTTTTCTACTTGCATTTTTTACGTGCTTGCGAACTGCGAGGTTGGCAGAAGCAGGGACAAGTCACGGGAGCTCACTCCGTTATGCAGCGCTAGGGATTCGAACCGTCGGACTGCCAACCTTTCTGATCGACAAGCTCAGCACCTTAGCCTCTGAGCCACCATGTCCCAACATGCAAATATATGTTTCATTTTATCCGCCATTTACATTTGTATTCACGCGAGTCGTTGTCGTTGGGCCCCCAGTGCACTGCTTTGCCCGGGGGCCCCTTCATGCTGTTAAGATGGGTGAATGTGGGTCTCACAACACAAGTATCCTGAATGATAGCCACACTCTGGTCAGCCATGGGATCTTATCGAAGAGGTTCCATCTGTTGTTGGTGTTGACATTGCCTGCGTGAAGAGGGACGGCCGATGTCTTGAGCAAGGCGAGACGGGAAAACGTTGCAAGCTGCCCTCTAAA